>PVIC010008811.1:0-47131 GCA_004025085.1 Thryonomys swinderianus
CAAATAATTTCAGTATTCTTTTTTCATTTCCAATCTGTGCATGTCTTTTTTTCCCTTGCTTTATGCATTGGCTAGGAAGTTGAATAGAAGTAGGGAGAGTAAATCCATGTGACTTGTTCTCAACCTCAGACCACAAGCATTCAGGGTTTTTTTCATTGAATTTGAGGTTAGTTATGAGTTTCTGATCGATTCCCTTTGTCAAGTTAAAGGGATGGCTTTCTATTTTTCTAGGTGGCTGAGAAATTTTTTCATGAATTGAGGTTGAACTATTTAAAATGCTTTTTGCATCAGTAATTGGTGGGGTTTTTTTCTTTTTTTGAGACAGGGTCTTGCTTTGTAGCTTAGGCTGGCCCTGAGCTCACTATGTATCCCAGGCAACCCTCAAACTCACAGCAATCCACCTGCCTCTGCCTCCTGAGTACTGGGATTACAGGCATGAGCTACCACACCCAGCATTGTGGTGTGTGGTACTGATTGCTGGTTAGTGTGAGTCACCTTGCCCAGCACTGTGGTGTGTGGTTACTACAAATTTGGGGCCTTGTGCATGCAGCAGAGATGATGGAACCACTGAACCAAATCCCTGGCCCCTGCATCAGTTGATTTTGATCATATATATACTTTTTCTTCTGTGATTTGTTAAATGCTGGATTTACACTGATCGACTTGAATATTTAGCAGGACTAGAATTTGGGGGATAAATGCCACTGTCATCCTGCATTATTATTTTTATTTATGGCTATTATTTGCTAATATTTCCCTGAAGATTTTTTGCTTCTGTGTTCATAAGAGGTATTGTTGTATAGTCTTCTTTTTGTTCTTTGTCCATTCATTTCTGTACCTGTCTGGGTTTGGTTTCAGGGCCCTGTAGGCCTCGTATATAGAGTTGAGATTTTTCTGAAAGAGATTGTGTTGAACTGATGTTATTTCTCCTTCAGATGTTTATTTAATAGAAACTTCTCAGTGGAGCAAGTTTCAGTTGTAGTTTGTATGTGGGTATGTGAAAGATTTTAAATTATTTGGTGAACCCTAGTAGTTTAGTAGTTTCAAGGAATTGGTCCATTTCACTTGAGCTGAGTTTCTCTAGGAAGAATTGTTCATATCACTCCCTTATTTTTATTTTAGTGTCTGGTGGGTTTGTGATGCTTTCTCCTTTTCCTCATATTAGCAATTTGTGTTTTACCTCTTTTTTTTTTTTCCTTTGCCACTCTGGCTAGAATTCCATCAGTGATTGACCTTTTTCAAAATACTAGCTTTTGTTTCATTGATGTTTTCTTTGCTTTATTTCCTTTTCCAATTTCGTTATTTCTGCTCTGTATTATTTCCTTCCTTCTGCTTGTTTTGAATCTCCTCTGCTCTTCTTCTGAAGTGGTTAACAGGATAGAACATGGAATAGTGATTTGAGTCTTTTCACCTTAATTAAGCAACTGATGCTATAAATCCTCCTGAGCATAGATCTAGCCATAGCCCACACATTTTGACATTTTGTATGTTCATTTCATTCATTTGAAAGTATTTCTAATTTCCCTTGGAATTCCTTCTTTGACCAAAAGGCATGTTTAATTACCAAATATTTTTGAGATTTATCAGTTGTCTTTCTGTTACTGATTTCTAACTTACTTCTGTCCAGTTCACATAATATATTTTATGTCAATACTTTGTGTTTGTTAAGGGTTGTTTTATGGCATGAAATATATTCTTTCTTCATGAGAATTCCATGTGCATTTAAAAAGAATGTGTAAGCTGGGCATGTGGTACATGCCTGAAATGTTAGCATTCTGGGAGGCTGAATTACAGCATCACGTGTTTCTGGATATTTTTGCTGGCTATTGAATTCTTGGTTGACAGTTCTTGGGTTTGACAGGAAAAAACAAGGTGAAATATGTCTATTCCATCTTCATTATAACTGCCTTTCCCATTTTTATTTACATTTTAAAAGAAACAGAAAAATTAGCATATCTGAAGAGCTACAAAGGTACGTAAGTTGTTTCATGTAATCCTCAGAGCAATAGTGTCCTTACTTTTGTAGATTAGGAAACAGGTTTAGGGAAGTTAAGTTTCTTGGCACCTTTTCATAAATTGTGAATGACATAATTTGGATAAAGTCCAAAATTTGTGTGACTTTCAGTCCATGCCCTGAAAATGGTTACTGGATGCTAAGAGAGTGTAGATCTCTGGAAACAGGCCAAACATCACCAGGCTACATTCTCAAAGAAATAAATTTACTCATTTTCATGGCTGCTGACACACCAAGAACTCTTATCAGAAACTGAATGGAAGAGGAGGCAAAAAAACAACATATGCTGAGAAGCAAATGAGTTAAATAATAATTTTTTATTGTGTTCTTTATTTATTGTTGTTTTGTTTGTTTGTGGACACCAGGGATTGAGTTCAGGACCTCGCGCTTGCCAGGCGGGTGCTGTGCCAATGAGCTACATCCCTGGCCCTTAAGGAGCAGTTTTGAAACTTAAAAGGCCTTTTTCCCAAATAGAGATAAACAAGACAAGGATAATATATTTTTTAAACCTCTGATACTACTTCTATGACTAAATATGTGAGTCAGACGTGGGGCGTGGTGGCCGTGCCTGCAATCCCAGCATTCTCTGAGGCTGTAGCTGGCTCCTACTTGGAGGATCTGGGGTCAAGGCCAACTGCCTGGAAAACACAACGCTGCAACACTCCACCGCAAAGGAACAAGAAAGAAGTATGTCTGGGTCTGACTACCTGTGATAAACATCTTACCAATGCAGTGATAATTATCAGATTGTTAAATTGTTTCTGTCTGGGGTAGATGATTTTCCTCAAAGTGAGTCCTGTGGAGAAGCAATGTTCCCATTCAGATCTCCAGACAGCCAGGGCTTTAAGAGAACATTTCTGGTCACACCATTCACTGCTGCCCTCCAATTATTCATAGGTTAGGGAATATGTATATGTGAGTCAGAAGAACATCTTGGTAGAAAAAATATAAATATTAAAACCAGTGAGTTTCCTTTTGTCAGAAAAATAAAGTGGAGATGGAGGAGTAGCTGGAAACTTAGAAGTAACCTTTTCATCACAGGAGGAAAAGAATTCAGCTAAACCAGTTTATGTTGCCCTCTGCGTTGGTGGATGACATATAAAAAGCCCTGGGGCCTTGCCTGAGAGAGAATCAATCTGAGTCACTTTTATGAAGGTAATGTTACAACCAGAGAGGAAGTATCCAGTCAGAATCTTTGCTTGCGGGTTGGATCGGATCATATTTCAAGGAGGGATTCCTAGTCTTTATTGTCCTGTTCCAGGAAGTCAGAAGGAAATGCAGTAGTTGTAGCGATCTAGGCTGACATGAAGCTCTAGTCATAGGCTCCATGTGGATGGGCCAGTCCCAGGGCCGTCAAACCCGAGTTCAGTTTAACACCAGTTACACAGAGAACCTACAGAGACAACGCTGGTTGGCAGGCTTTTTTCACACAGCCTCCTGAGGACCAGTATTAAGAAGCGTGTCACTCTGGCAGGCTGAGGCAGGACAATAACAAGTTTAAGACCTGCCCAGGGAACTTAGCAAGACCCTCTCTCAAATGAAAACATAAAAAGCCTGGAGATATAGCACCTGCAAAGAATCCATTTTCAGTCCCCAGTATTTCAAAAGAGGATAAAAGGGAAAAAGAAAAGAAACACCTGCCCGCTTTTCAGGATATGAGTCCACGAGCTCTCCTCAAGCTTCCTATCAGTTTATGGGTCTCATTCCTTGGTAGAGACCATTGAGGAGAAGCAGCCAATCGTGTACAATGGCAGCTGTCAGAGGCTGGCACTCAGTGTCTGTTCCTTGGAGTGGTGAGCAGCCATCAGGAAAGTGGGCATCTAGCCTCCCTCTAGCATGCTTGTTTTTATCCCCACTTACAGGTAAAACATACACATGCCAGTCACAAACAGAAGAATAAAATTGTAATGTTCCTCTTGCCCTAGAAATAGCAGGATATGGAAGGCGGAAGGTCTTAAGAATCAAAGCAACACACAAAATCATAAAGAGAAAGGTGAATGATTCTCGTGACCATGTAAATATGGGAAACTGACATGGGGGAAATAGGTGTAACTCCCAAGCCTCCTAGATATCTGAAATGAGAGTCTGTGCTCCCTAAAATCAAAGAATGGGGCTGGGGATGTAGCTCAGTGGCACCATGTAAGCGTAAGGTTCTGAGTTCAAACTCCAGGACAGCACACAGAAAGAAAGAAAGAAAGAGAAAGAAAGAAAGAAAGAAAGAAAGAAAGAAAGAAAGAAAGAAAGAAAGAAAGAAAGAAAGAAAGAAAGAAAGAAAGAGAAAGAAAGAGAATGAAAGAAAGGAAGGAAGGAAAGAAAGAAAGAAAGAAAGAAGGAAGGAAAGAAAGAAGGAAGGAAAGAAAGAAAGAAAGAGGAAAGAAAGAGAGAAAAAGAGAAAAAGAAAGAGAGAAAGAGAGAAAGAAGAACAATGGCAGTTAAGAGGAGAAAATATTTACTGAAAGATGGATTCTGTCTCAAAAAGGGGACCAGAAAGTAGGTTGCCTGGGAAACTTTGTTTCCCAGAAAAAGATGATGAAACCAGTAGAGAAATGAGCAAAGCATAAGGAAAAGACAAATCACCGATGAAGCAATAGAAATGATGAATAAACTCTTATTGCTAATAAAAGCCCTGTTTCCCAGAGGGTTTTTATGGAGCAAAGCCAGGGATGAAATCACACGATATGTGGCATTTTCCTATCTCTTCTCTCTCACTTTGCATAGCGTTTCAAGGTTAATTCATGTAACATACATCAGTATTTCATGACTGTTCATGTGCCTATAATATTCCTTTGTATGGATAATACATTTTCTGTATGTATCAGCGGATGAACATTTGGGTTGTTTCTACTTTGGGACTATTAATGAATATTACTTCGTGGACATTTATGTGCAATGTGTGTGTGTGTGTGTGTGTGTGTGTGTGTACAGATGTTTTACATTTTCTTGAGTATGCACTTGTGCATGGACTCCCTGGGTCATATGCCAACTGTTCAGTGTCTTGAGGAGCCGCACACTGTTGTCAAAGGGGCTGCACCATTTGTATTCCCACCGGTATTTAGGAGGGTTCCAAGTTCCCTAAGTTCCTGCCGACACCTGTCTGCATCTTTGATTCTGCATAATGGTAGGAGGCGAGGTGAAGCGATCTCCTTAGGGTCTTGACTTGACTTCCCTCATGACTGTTGAATATCATTTCGAGTGCCTTTGGCCATGTGTATATCTTCCATGGAGAATGTTCACCCTTAATTGGGTCATCTTTTTATTGTTGAAATGTAAGAATCCTTTAATATTCTGGATACCTGGTCCTTATCAGATAGATATTGAAAGAAAACTGAGCTGAAAGAGGAACCCCTTTGGCAAGGCTTTATTAGAGGTGAAAGCTGCAGGGGTGTCTTGAGTGATGCCCAGAGCAGCAGCGCTAGGAAGTGAAGTAGATTTATCTGTGGCCCAGGCAAGCCTCAGACTCACAGCAATCCTCCTGCCTCTGCCTCCCGAGTGCTGGGATTACAGGTGTGAGCCACGACGCCTGGCACTGTGGTGTGTGGTACTGATTGCTGGTGGGTGTGAATCATCATGCTCAGTATTGTTGTATGTGGTTACCAGGGATCAAACTCAGGACTTCGTGCTTGCTAGGCAGGCACTGGATCTACTGAGCTAAACTTCTGGTTCAGCATTAACTGTCTAACTCTGATCTACATTTACATTCCTGAGATAAATCCCACTTGGTCATGATATATGATCCTTATAATGTTGTTGAAGTAGGCTTGCTAATATTTTGTTGTAGATTATTTTTTTTGTCTACTAGTTCCTCATACTAAGCCACCCAAGGCTGTTCCTTCTTTGGATACTGGCAATTCTTCCCTCCTCTCTCGCTAACATATTCCTAGCCTCTGAGGATGTACATCTCCCCGGCTTTCCTATCTAGGCCTTCTTTTTTCTCCACTGGAGTGACTTCCTGTCTACCCTAGAAGCATTATTATTTCTTAGGGACCCTTTACAGACTCTGGAGATCCCATCCACACCCAAACTGAGAGAATCTTTTCTATTTTGGCCGCTCCCAAGTCAGTGTCTGAGAAAGGCCACTGCTGTCATGGACGTCTGGTGCCAGCCACTTCCCAAGCTGTCCCTCTGCTGTGTCCCACGGACAGCTCAGGACTCAACAGGACTCACATGTTTTTCTTGTTTGGGCCTCCGTGTACCAGCTAAGGACTGCCTGGTTTAGGGATACTTAACTTTTCAGTTCAAATCCCATCATTTCTAGATGTGTTCTTGAGTGAAGTCCTTGGCTTCTTCCCTGCGATTCTTTTGCCTCCTCTTACAGTGGGAATGCTAATACTTGGAATGAAGATTAATGCTAATGCATATAAAGCTTCTGACAAAAATTGAGTTCTAAATACACTGCAGTGGTAGTAGTGTGACCAGATGTGCAGGGACGCCAGGAAAGGAGGTGGAAAATGATGGTAAGCTGTCTGTTGCTGTTGTGCTGCAGACCCATGCTTATGGGTGAACCCGGGATAGCAGATTGGGGGATCCTGCCGGGATTTATTTCTATAATATCTTTAATGTTGTAATAACTGAACCCCTTTTGGTAGGCGATCCAAATCAGATGTTAGGCTGCTATATTAAAAACTGTTTCTAATTAATGCATCTTTATACACATGGCTTGTCTTGAAATGATTGATCGTCCATTGATTTTCACTTATGGAGCT
Organism: Thryonomys swinderianus; assembly: GCA_004025085.1. NCBI lineage: Eukaryota > Metazoa > Chordata > Mammalia > Rodentia > Thryonomyidae > Thryonomys > Thryonomys swinderianus. The sequence continues at coordinate 6,718 of PVIC010008811.1, forward strand.
TCAAATCTGGCCCTTCCTATTCACGAAAGAGAATAGAAAATGTAGTCATTAAAAATCAGATTAGAACATGTTAAAAGAGAAAACTCCAGCCGGGCGTGGTGGCTCACACCTGTCATCCCAGCACTCAAAGGGAGGCAGAGCCACGAGAATTGCTGAGTTCAAGGTTTACCTGGGCTATTATTTATTTATTTATATTTATTTATTTATTTTTTATGACAGGGTCTTGCCGTGGAGATATTTCTTTGTCTGAAATATTCATGACGTCCATCAGTGAAATATATGTAATTTGCATGTTTAAAAAAAAAGTAGATTCAGTTGTCAGTTATTTGGGTTATTATACCTGAACGTTTTCAGATTCAAGGGGGCAACTTGGTTTGAATAATGCATCGGAATGCAAAATTTATTTAAGGTTCCCTTATTTAAGTTTAGAAACGAAGGCCTATTTCATGTGACTAATTTGCTAAATTCACTTTGAAATGACTTAAACACCATTTCGCTTTTTCTTCCCAATGGCTTTCTCTCTCCGCTCCCCGAGGGGGCGGCGCGCGTGAACCCCCATTCCCGCACCCTCGGCCTGAGCCGGGCGGGCGCGGTTTTGGTCCGGCCCGCTAGCGCGGAAGGGGTTAAGCCGGCCGGGCCGTGGGATGAGAGTCCGCGGGAAGCGCCGGGGCCGGGCCGGCAGGGCAGGGCAGGCGAGCACCGCGGCTCCGCCCGCGCCCGTGATGCAAACCCGGCCCCGCTCCCTCCGCAGCGGCCGCGCGCGCTATGGGCAACTCCGCCAGGAAGCAGAGCGGCCGGAGCGAGGGCGGCGGGCGGCCGGCAGGGGACGCGCGGAGCCCCGAGGCCCCCACGGCGCCGCCCGCCGCCGACCCCGACCCCGACCCCGACCCCGCTGGCCCGAAGAGTCGGGGCGACGCGCTGTTCCGCGCCGGGCAGTTCTCGGAGGCGGCGCGCAGCTACTCGGCGGCGATCGCGCGGCTGGAGCCGGCAGGTGGGGCGCGCCCGGCGGGGAGGGCGGCGGGCCCGGGCCGGGGGCCGCCGCTGCGGGGCTGTAACCGGGTCCGTTCCGTGTGGTTTCAGGAAGCGCGAGGGCGGATGATCTGAGCATCTTATATTCAAACAGAGCCGCGTGTTACCTAAAGGAGGGAAACTGCAGAGGCTGCGTCCAGGATTGTGACAGGTAAAGCGCGCCGTGTCGGGTTTGTCAGCCTCGGTTTTTCTAAAGAATCTAACTTCTTAAAATAGCGTTAAGCTATGTTGATTGATTAGTACACGAAAATCATTCCCTTTATGCGTGAAGACGGAGAAAACTGTGCAGACGATTTGCGTTTCCACGGCCCTCTGCTCAACTGACCGCGAGTCCACAGAAGCCCGTACAGTCCGGGTGGCATCAGGGCGACTTCTCTAGAAACACTATGCTGCGCGATGGCCTTTAGGCAGGAGTGTCCGCCAGACAACTGTGACCTTCGCTCCTCTCCCTCCTAGCAAGCTTTCTGTACCCGCGTGGGCCTCTGGGCCATTGGGGTCACCCCTTGCTCTCCAAGCCTTTGCCCTCCTTCCCTCGCTGGGCTGCGCTCCCTGCGTGTTTGCCTCTGAAATGCCAGCGCCCTCCTCCGTGGGCACCTGCACGCGCTCCGCCCTGCCCCCCCTTAGACTCACAGCTTCGCCCGCTGAAGCACGCAGGCGCCTGGGGTACTCAGTGAGTTACCCACAAGGGTGAATGAATAGATTCATGCAAATAAATATACTCTTTTCTTTTACCCTTAAGTAATGAGCTTGCTCCAGAAGCCCTTGGGCAGGAAGTTACTACTTGTGAATCTTCAAAAAAATAAATCATGTTCTGATTGGACTGATTTGAGAAGTCATGTTGTGACTTGGACTGATTTAAGAAGTCTTGCTTTACTCCCGTTAACATATAATTAGTAACTAGCTCCCCTTTTCACCCTGGGGAGCTCCAGTTTGGACCCTAAATTGTATAAGCCCTCTTTATAAGATCAGCAGCTTGTGTGGCATTATCGGTTTACTAACACTGGTAAAGTTTTCTGGTCCTTGTGCCTGAAGTTAGAAAGAAGATCTTGAGGCACTTGGATTTTTTATTTTTGGCAATTTTGTATATTCAAATTTAACATAAATAACATTTATATTTTGGGTTGGCCCTATCCTATCTCATACCAGCTAATTATATTTTCAGGATTTTTGTGGGCTGGCTGGGTCAAACTGGTAGCCTGAAATCTACCATGGTGCAATTACAGACCCCATGAAAACTGACAAATGCCATGTAACTGGGATTCTTTTCGTTTTCATAGAACCTAGAACATGACCCCTGCCTCGAAGTGACTGATGAGACCGTGTGCACTTGTTAGACACCAGGCACGCCATCTCCTGCGGCCAATAACCTCTCAGCTCGAGTGTCTGTTCCTAGCACACCCCTTTCAGAGAGGGCTTGGACTGTCCTCAAGTGAGCGAGATCAGGACTCTTGAGACCCCTGAAGTTAGAGCTGCTGCGAACAGTGGATTCATTCTGTTCTTCTGCGAGATGAAGGAGCCGGGTGTTTACTGTCTAAAATTCATTGTGTTTCAGGGTAGCCCAGGAACACTGGAGGTAGGAGTCCGACCCTGGTGTCAGGGAGGCTAGAGAGAGGATGGTTTTGGAAGAGAGCAGGAGGGGGCCTGCTGGGGAGAGGTGGGCATCCCTTGTTGGGTGTGGTGCCCTCCGGTAGGTGGGCAGTTTCTAGCCAAGGAATCCAGCCCTGCTGGTCAGTGCTGATCTCCCCAGAGGCCGACTTACTTAGATGTGTTCTTTGATAGCTGCTGCGGGTGTCCCGGCAGCAGGCAGGAGGGCTGTGGAAGTGGTGTCCGGCGCAGCTGGGCTTGACTCCAGGCTCTGATTCTCAAACTTGTTTCAATGCCAGAGAAGCCAGGATGCATTGAAATCCAGATGTATTTAGATGTCTGTGACGTGGGGACAATTTATTAGCAGGATGGTCTGTTTACCCTCCAAAGACTGTACATTTTTGAGGGAGTTTCTTGGTGAACTTTTTGGTGTTTGCTCTTTGAAGAGTTTGGTGAGCTCTCCTGACTATATAGATGGTACTGGGGTTGAGACACTGAAAAGGGAAAATGTGTGTGGCCAAATTTTAAAATGATGGGAGGAGGGGGAAACAGCCTATGAAAGTGACTTTTTCCCATATGTTGGGAAAAGGGGACATTTGATTTTAAATGTCTACGCTCTGAGGAGTGTCGGGGCTGCTTCAGAGAATCTGCAGGGAGGGAGAGGGCTCCTGGCCCAGTTTCCGTCCTCACCTTAGCGTGTGATCCTGTGTTAGGCCTCCAGGCGAAGTATGCAAAAAGCTTATGACGGCTGGGAAAACATTGTTTTCAACATTGTTGAGGACATTGTTCTAGAAATATTTTATTCTCATTAATTGTTTATTAGCTTAAAAAAATCGTTTCTCATTTTTCAGAGAACTTTTTTAGGTTCTCAGAACTACCCCAAGAGTCTTTCAGTGGCTTTCCACTCAGGATACTTTGACAGACTAAACCAAACGAATGTTACCTAGTAGTTCTCTGCTTTTGTTTATCTTTGCTACTTTCTGACCGACTGGAGATCAGGAGTCTGCCCAGAGCCTTCATTGTGCTGACTTGAACAGACAGCTCCGGCTTTAAAGTTCTCTGTGCTTGTTTGTATGTGAATGGGTATTTTTTTCCTTAGAGGAATTTCCATTTATAAGCTTATCTTTATTTTCAGGATTGCAGATAAAGGAGGAAAAACATCTAGCATTTACTATGCTGTAAAATCCTAAAAATCAAATGCCTCACCTTATCAGTCCTAGCTCCCAGTCTCCCCGAGGGAGGCTCTCCTTCGGCTGAGTGGCACCCAGAGCCCTGGCAGTCCCCATGCTTGTGGGAGCAACACACTGACAGTCTGTCCCTGTGACCCCCACAGCAGGGAACTGCACCAGCTCTCAGACATGGTGCAGGTGACAGCTCGGGAGGCCCAAGAATCTGTACTTCCCTATTTTTCCTTGATTTATTTTCAAAATGACTTTTACTGAAGACAAAAGTAAGACAGACCTAGTACGAAACAACAAAAACCAGCACAGCGCAAAAGTGATCATTAAAATCACTCACATTTAGAATACATAGACCAGGACAATTTGGTTATTTTTCAGAGTCATGAAGCCAATTAACTTTAATGGCAGCTCTCAAATAATTACTATGGTGCAGAGTCCAGGTGGGCTCCCAGCAGGGCAGTTGAGAAACTGCTGTGAAAGTTGTGAAGGAATCCAAGTGGCAGGAGACTTAATTCCTTCCTGAGTGGACTGTGTGTGTGTGTGTGTGTGTGTGTGTGTGTGTGTGAAGAGCACAGCTCCACGTGTTCTGTCGGGGGGTATTTGCTGAGCTGCCCGAGACAAGGTGTGGCCTTGGGACTGGGAATGCGTGCAACGCTCAGGACCGGCAGCGTGCCTGCCTCCCGCAGCTGATGTGCAGAAGAGCTGGGCCGGCACAGCACTCCGTGTGCCTCTCGGTACCCTCACCTGTGTAGGGAACATACTAATGTTTACCTTAGAGGTTTGTTATTTGATTAGAGGGAAAGTCTGCAGGCCCTGGAAGCAGCAGGTGCTCTGTGAGTGCTTCCTGCTTGTCACGTCACCGGAGGCAAAGGCAGTGGAGTTTTAAACTTTTGGAAAAGCAGTGCCGGGCATGGTGGTCCACACCTGCAATCCCAGCACTTGGGAGGCAGAGGCGGGAGGATTGCTGAGTTCGAGGCTTGCCTGGGCTACATAGTGAGCTCAGGGCCAGCCTGACCTACAAAGCAAGACCCCGTCTCAAAAAAAAAAAAAAAAGAAGTCAAAGCAGCCCTCACTCCTGCTTTCCCCAAGGCAGGTTAAATATTGGCTCTATGCACTGCTGGCAGTCTAAGAGGTGACAGAAGGACACTTTGCAGTCCAGCGTGGCCCATCCGGTAGCGATTGTATCAGGCTCAGGTTCTTTGCGTGATCTCAGTGTGGAGGACTTCTTCAGCGCTTCCTGTGATTTTATTAAAACAAAGAGTATAATCATCATTCATAGATCCCGTCTAAGTATATGTTTTATTTTAGAACATAATGAAGTACATTAAGTACCAAATAGTGACAGCGAATAAAAACCAAAGAACACAACCCTGAAATAAATCTTTATGGATGCTGGAAGCACTTTCTAGACTAAGAAATGCATGATAAAAATGCAGAATTTATAAGAAATCAGAATGTTTAATTATTTGATTTTATCTGGTCTACTTTGATACCCTTCTGCAGAAAGTAAATCAGAATGAACTGAAGAAAATTTGAGAGAAATGATTTTCAAAATGTTACGCGAGTTTCATTGGCTGTGTGCTAAGCTGCCTTACCAAACGCAAAGGTGGCTGAGAATTTTTTTGAATCTGTCAGTAACACGAATCTGTCGAATTCCTGCTGCGTGCCTGGGCCATGCCAGGTTCTGGGAGGGCACAAAGGAGGCAGCTTCCAGGGATCCTCAACTCTGGGGAAGGAGGACACCCCAGGGAGCTTTGGTTCTGGGTTCAAAGAAAATAACCAGGAATTTGACTGCTACTCTGGGTTTGCCGTTCTGGTATGTTGCTAGGTCCCCAAGATGAAATAGCAGATTCTGTACATATGTGAGAGCTCACTATTGGGAGAGATATTCAGTTAAGCACCATTCATTGTCAAGGTAAATGATTTGTGGTGTTTTTGTCTCTTGTAGAGCTCTGGAACTCCATCCGTTCTCCATGAAACCCCTTCTGCGACGCGCCATGGCCTACGAAATGTTAGAGCAGTACCGCAACGCTTATGTGGACTATAAGATGGTCTTGCAGATGGACTCTGGAATCCAGCTAGCAAATGACGGTATTAACAGGTAAGCTGAACGTTCAAGTCGAGCCGTTTTAAAATGGAAGTGTGTTTTCCCCTTCCCCTGCCTTCCAGAACACTGTCAGAGTGTAAACGTGTTCTTGGTTATTTACTCTCCTTGAATGATTGCCAAGCCAAATGCCTCTCTGTAACTTAATTGCTAATTATCCCTTCAGTAGCCCTCTAGCCCCCTTCTATTTGTTTCTTGGCCCATTGGTTGCCGGGTCGTGAATTTTTCTTTTAGTAACACAGAGACGAGCTCACATGGTGCTTAACTACTTGTGGTGTGAGAAGGTGTTTGTGTGGGGCATCGCTGGGCACTAACTACAGGACAAGGTCCAAGAGCACAGTGAGCGCCCAGGTGGCCTGCAGGTGTCCCTGGCAGCACCTCTGTGAGCAGAAGTGTCTGTTGTTTCTGTCCTGGGGTGGAAGTCTCGATCGCCCTGTTATATGTGTGTTATGTATGTGCTCTCATAAATAGCCACTGACCTCGGAGGAGGAGGAGTTTTGGAGATGAAGTAGCCAAGAGTTTGGGCCCCATTTCCATAACGATCCGCTTATCACCAAGAGCGAATGAGAAGAGAATTCCAGGACCTCAAAGCCGAGGTAGCATGTGGGAGGCCCTGAGCGCCATAGGCAACGTCTCCAACAGTCCCAGAAAAAGAATCTCCAGACTTCAGACATTCCTTTTAGGTGAAATTGGACAAGTATGGCCTGGGTGACAGTTCTAGTTGGGTATTCTAGCTGTGAGTACCCTGGGATCTGTCTGGCCCGCACTGGCGATCATGGGCTGTACTGTACCCTGGCTGGCCTGGTGCACTGTGCCCTCCTCCCTCTGAAAAAGGCAAAAGGAGAAATATGATGTGGTCTCTGTCAGTCAGCAAACTGCGGTGTGGTGAGGAGGAAGCTTATATAAGATAGTCTCTCCCCAGGAGGGCCAGTCTGTGAGGCAGTCAGAGGAGGGTGTCAGAGAGGGCATGGTGGCTGTGGCCGTGGCAAGGGCACTTCCAGGCCTAGGGCAGCTGCTGGGAGAGTGCCAGGCTTTGGACACCATGGCAGAAGATGAGCATGCATGTCAGGCCTTAATTTATTTCCTTTTTTTTTTTTTTGTGGTACCAGAGATAAGACACAGGCCCTTGTGCATCCAAAGTTGGCGTGGTACCACTTGAGCTAAATCACCAGCCCCTCTTAATTCATTTTCTAAATCAGGGCCCTGCCCACTGTGGAGAGAGCTGCCAGTGATGGTCTGGCAGTCCCTGGAGCTGCCGTTGGTGGCCCCTGGGATTTGTGTGATCTCAGTCTGATAAGAAGTGAATATACACATAGCTCCATGTTTTTGAGCACCCTTAATTCTGAAAATCTGAAACCTGACACGTTCCAGAAATCTGAAGCATTTAGTATATCTACCTGAAACTACAGAGAGAAAATGTCACACCTGACCTCATTGGATAGGTCATCATCAAAATGCAGCTCCACTGAGCCAGCAGGGTAGCACATACTTGTAATCTCAGCATGTGGCAGGCTGAGGCAGGAGGACTGCAAGTTCAAGCCTCGCCTAGGAAATTTATCAACTTAGTGAAGCTCTGTCTCAAAAATAATACAAACAAAGATACAATGTTCCAATAAAAAAATAAATAAATAAATAGAGCTAGGGATGTAGTTCAGTGCAAAAGCCCTAGGTTGAATCCCCTAGTACTGATTTAAAAAAATCAGGTGCACTAAAAATATTATCTAAAATTACCTTAAGGCTATGTGCGTAAGGTGTATATGAAACTTAAATGAATTTGACTTATACCTTGCCCCATGACATTTCATTACATTTACTGTACTTTCAAAATTCATTGAGAAGGGCCAGAGATCTAGCTCACTGGTTCCAGCACCTGCCTAGCAAGTGCAAGGTCCCTGGTTGATGCCCTGTAACCACATACAACAATACCGGGCTTGGTGACTTAAGCCCACCAGCAATCAGTACCACATACCACAGTGCCGGGCTTGGTGGCTCATGCCTGTAATCCCAGCACTCGGGAGGCAGAGATAGGAGGATTGCTGAGTTCGAGGCTTGCCTGGGCTACATAGTGAGCTCAGAGCCAGCCTGAACTACAAAGCGAGACCCTGTCTCAAAAAATAAAAAATAAAGGACTGGAGATGAGGCCCAGGGGGAAGGCCCTGGGTTCAGTCTCCAGTGCCTGGAGAAACAAAAACACATTTCCGGTTAATCAAGGGGCAGGTGGAATGGTTTGTATTAAATGACCCATGGGTTAAAGGGAGAAATATGCCATAGAGACTATGATCCCCCTTATACTCGAGTTTCTGCGTTATGCTTTTATTTTAAAAATGAGGATAAGACATGACATAAAGTTAGCACCTTGCATGGCGGTTAGTGTGCTCAGTGTGGGGACAGCCTCCCCTTCCGTTTAGTTCCAGGACACTCCTCCACCCAAGAAGGGAACCTGTTCCTGCTCCGCGGTCGCTGGCGTCCCCCTTCCCCCGGCCCTGTGCTTTCCGTCTGCTTGGATTGATCTCCTCTGAGCATTTCACTTAAATAGAATCATGCACTGCGCAGCTTCTTGTGTTTGGCGTCTGACACGGGCGTCACCTTCTCCGGGTTCATTCACGGCCTCACGTAGGTCAGCACCGCATTTCTCTTTATGGCTGAATAATGCCCCACGGGCTCTAGGGACTGCTTCTGTTACCCACTTGGCTGCTGATGGACTCTGGGGACGGTTTCTACCTTCCGGCTATGAATGGTGCTACTCTGAATGTTCACGGATAAGTTTCTGATTTTAGTCCTTTGGGTGCAGGCATGGGAAAGGGATTGCTCAGTTCGTGCAGTGATTCCATGTTCAACCTTCTGAGCTTTGTATTCTATTTTCTGTATGTTCTCAAGAACAGTTTTTCATACCAGTTGACTTTAAGTCCCTGTCATTTTTTTAATTGAATGGTTCTCATTGACACATCATTTTATAAAAGATGAAGAGGCCTTGTCTGATCTTGCCGCTTAAAGAAATGTATCTGTTTTCAAAGTCACACTATTCTCTTCGAGAATCTCCTATTTCTGTTTGCTTCCCATCTAGTTCAGTTTGTTGTGGAAAATTAAGTAGCAGCCCCTTAATTTTTTTTTTAATTTAAGCATCTGTGCTTATTTCGTTTCGGTCTTCCATTAACCATGATCCTCTCTTCTCTCCAGGAATCTTAATGTGTTACCTTTCCCTGCATAACTTATTTCCTCCTGGCAACACATCATATCTCTGCAGCTGTTTCTTCCTTCCTCTCTACTGGTAATACAAGTTTTGCTTAAAAAATTTTAAACCTTTTTTTCTTTTCTTCTGCGATTGTAGATGGTTATATATTAATTTTCAGTTTTTTAGAATAATATAGGAAAATTTAGTGATCATAACCAAAGATTGTTTTGAAATTTCCACTTGAAAAACTTAGGGAACTATATGTATTATAATGGTTTATATGTAAATATAAACATTTTCATATAAAATGTACATGAAACCACAGACTTAACTAACTAGAGTGTGTCTGTTGATTTCTCAGTCTTGGGAAATGCCTTTTTGAGAAGCCAAGCTCGTCCCAAAGGCATAATTCAAGGCGGTTTTTAAATCTAAGTGTTAACATTTTGGATGTCTAAAATAATGAAAAAGTGCTAGTTAAGGGTGTTAAACTGAGTTTTATGATGGTCATTAGCAAATCTCATTAGTATATGGATTCATAAAAGTGACTCATCTTCTATTTTTACATCTTTATTCCTATGAAAAAAAAAAAAAACTGGCTCCTCTCACCAGGACTAGCTTGGCCATGTGGCAGTGTTTGGAGAAGCCACACCACCCCCATGGCAGCCAGCTCTCGTGAGTGTGAGCACTGGTCTTGCACACTTGTCTTCCACTGCTGTAGTGTACAGTTTGTGTAAGGAATTTCCAGGGTATCTGATTATCCTCGACAATAACACATTGTCTACTTACTAACTGCATCACATATTATCATGGATATTTCTTTTAGGCCTCCTAAAATTTAGTTTTATATTTAGCTTTTTCAAAACTTAAAATTTTGTCATGTATATGTTATGAAATTTTAAACAAATTGACCATGTCTTAATTTCTTCCTTTTGATCAGAAAACAGTTTAGCCAGGTGCAGTGGTAGATGCTTGTCATCCAGGCTACTTGGGGAGGCTGAGGCAGGAGGATTTAAAGTTCAAGGCTAGTCTGGACAACTGGCAGGGCCTCCTCTTAACAAAAAAAAGAAAGGAAATGGTCTAAAGTCTAAAGGCAACTTTTAAAGGTCTTTTTGAAAACAGTTTATGTGAACAGAACGTAGCTTAGAACTGTATGTTTTCTACACAAAAGCACACTCAGGAGTGGTGTTTGTTGATCTGAACTTCACTGAAAGAAAAACTGAACTGTGCGATCCATGGAGAAATCTCCTTTTCTTTTAGACTAGCAAGAATCTTAATGGAGCTGGATGGAGCAGAGTGGCGGAAGAAGCTGCCACCCATTCCCACAGTGCCCACCTCGGAGCCACTGCGAGCGTGGCACCCCGTGTCACAGACCAGCTCTGGCCGAGCAGGAGACCCTGGCGGCTGTGCCGCGTCCAGTCTCTCAGGTGGGCTCTTCCCTCCTGCCAGGTGTCTCGGTCCAGGTGTTTATTTCCACACAAACATTCTGAACTTCGCCATCACTGTTTAAGACTCTTCTTCTCGCTGTTCTTAACTCTGTGGCCTCAAGGAGTTGCTTCAAAGACGGGCAGGTTGGCACATGCCTGAAACCCCAGCTCTCAGGAGGCTGAGGCAGGAGCATTTCAAGTTCAAGGCTGAGCAGGGCCACCGAGCGAGATCCTGTCACAGGGAAAACGAAAAGGGCTGGAGATATGCTCCATGCCAGCGTGCCTGCCTGGCCCATGCAGGGCCCAGCTCCAGTGCCCGGTGCTGCCACAAGTCAAGGAATGGAAAAATAAAATGCAGTGGTTTGGTGCTTTTCATGAGCAGCCATCAGACTGGGACTCTTGCCGCACGGTCCCCCATGTCCTGTGCCCTTGGCTGGCTTAGTTCTCTCCCAGTCTGAAGTCGTTCTGGCTCTTAAACTGTCCGGACTCCAGGAGACAAAAAGAAGCATGTTAGCATGGGTAACATGGCAGAGTTATTGGTATTTTTCTGTATAATTTGAAAAGAATGGTTTCATAATAATGTATTTTTACTTTAGTCAGTTCGTCATCTCAGTTCGTATACAAGTTTTCCATTTAAGTTGGGGATTTAGCTCAAGTGGTTCCGTGCCAACCTTGGATGAGCACGGGCCCTGAGTTTGATCCCTGGTACCACAAAAAAAAAAAAACCAAAACAAAACAAAATGAAAAAAAAAAAAACAGTTTTCCATTCAGACGAGCGAGGTGCGTGACCAAGTAAATTTATAGCCGTACTTAAAGCTGTCGAGGCACTAATATGAATATTTTGTCTTTTTAAAAATTTCGCCCCATAGAGGAAGAAAGGTTTAAAGCCCTTAAGGAAGAAGGAAATCAATACGCGAAGGACAGAAACTATAAAGCTGCTCTTAGTAAATACACCGAGTGCTTACAGATTAACAGTGAGGAGTGTGCTGTCTACACAAATAGGCAAGTTCTTTGTCATTTTATATATTCCTTAATACTGTTTAAAGTAAAGATTATAAGTTGTTTCCTTAATAAAGTTAACTGTTTACCAAGGTCTGGGCGTGTCCACGGCAGGTTGTTTCCTCTGCGTTTCTGAAGCGTTTCCAGCCCTGGAGTTGGCGCGTAGCAGGGACAGGCGGGTGGCTGTGGAGGGCCGCTGAGGAGACTCCGCCGTGGCCGGGCACCGCGGACCCACCCGTGTCCCGGCCTCGGGAGGCTGAAGCGGAGGGGTCGCTGCAAGGCTGAGGCCACACTGTGCCTCGCACCGTGCTCCAGGCCGGCCGCCCCACGCGGCAAAACCGACCACTCTGAAGTGTGATTTGGGGCTGTTTTAGGCCGTGTGTAGAATGTGGGCTGACAGGAAGAATAAAGCTTCCAGGCGTTTTCTTAGCCAGTCCCCATAAATCCTTAACTTGGCCTCTCGCGGGGTTTTATATGTTTTGCTTTGTCGGTAACTTTCTGCCCCAAACGCCGTAAACCCGCCAGCTATTTTCTGGCCTCTGCGGGCTGGGCAGCCTTGGCTGCTTGGTTTGCCCATGGACGCCTCCTCCCCTGGCTGGGGTGGCGGGGCTGTGTCTCGTTAGCATTTGTATCCCCAGCGCTGTCACCTCTCGGTGGAGACTGACGGGCGGGAGCCAGGCCCTGCGGCCGACGCCCGCGGCTCTCTGGTTTCGCAGGTGCGCCCGCGCCTCTCCTAACACTGTGTCCCGCCCGCCAGGGCTCTCTGCCACTTGAAGCTGTGCCGGTTTGAAGAGGCCAAGCGGGACTGTGACCAGGCGCTTCGGCTCGACGGCGAGAACGTGAAAGCGTGCTACCGGCGGGCGCTGGCTCACAAGGGGCTCAAGGTGAGGGCACGCGTGTGTGTCACACGGACGTTTCAGCTCTGAACAAATCAAATGTTTCTCCCACACCTAAATCTTGGGGTCATGGGGTGAAGTAGATTATCTGGGGTTGAATCCTAGTAACTCTACTAACCAGATTTAGTTGTCACCCTCAGAGTAATGGGGATGATTTCAGACACTCCTTCATTTTTAAAATTTGTGACTCTCGCAGGGTGCTGTGGCTCACGCCTGTCATCCCAGCACTCGGGAGGCAGAGGCAGGAGGATTGCTGACTTCCAGGCTTGCCTGGGCTATGTAGTGAGCTCAGGGCCAGCCTGAACTACAAAGTGAGACTGTCTCAAAAAACAAAACAAAACCAACTAAAACAAAACAAAAAAAATCATGCCTCTCTGCTTTTCTTAGGAGGATGCTTAGTTATGATAGATTCACTTTTAAGGAAAAGGTTACTGAATTAGGAAAAGCCCCCAGCAATGACAGCCGCTTCTCTGCAGACTGGCGGGAGGCAGGTTGCTCAGGCAGTCGGTGGAGACCTGGAAGCTAAAGTGACCTGGGCCTGGCCAATCCCAGTTGTTGGTGGCTATTCATTGTGAGACTACAGAGTGGCATTTTCCTCTCAGAAAACGCACTGTGAATTTTATTAAAATGTGATTCACATATATTGACTTTTGATGACGTTTTTCTCCCTGTAGTCGCCACTGTCCCAATCAAGATAAAGGCCACTCACCTCTTTAGAAAGCTCCCGTCCTCCACTGCAGTCCCTGCCCCTCCGCCCTTTCCCTCTGTTTTGTTTATTTATTTAGCGGTACAAGGGCCTGAATCCAGGGAGTGCTGACCTCCTCTCCTAGGCTCTTCTGAATTTTCTTTCGAGCAGGCTCTTGCTAAGTTGCTTCCGCCGGCCTTGAACCTGTGCTTTTCCTCACTCACCCCCTTGAGTAGCTGAGATTACTGAATCTAACTTCTCTCAGTGTGATCTTTCTTCTTTTTGACATTACCTTCTATGTACGCCACGCCGCTCTTCGGGCTTTTCCAGTGAGCACTGACCAGAGAGTCACCCATTTTGTGTGTCTGGAGTCGTTGCTTTCGAGCTGCATGAATAGACCTTGTTTTTAATCTTCCCTAGCGGGTGACACATCGTTTCCAGCTCGGAGCTGTGACGAGGAAGCTACTGAGCTGGTTCTTACCCATTTTATTATGGACTCCGGGAGGGGAGGCGGGTCTTTTCACTGGCACATCATTGGGTGGCAAATGTCTAATTTTTTTTTTTTTTTTTTGGGACTGGGTCCCGCTTTGTAGTTCAGGCTGGCCCTGAGCTTACTATGTAACCCAGGCAAGCCTGGAGCTCAGCAATCATCCTGTCTCTTCCTCCCGAGTGCTGGGATTACAGGCGTGAGCCACCATGCCCAGCCTTGTATGTGGTTACCGGGATCGAACTCAGGACCTTGCGCTTGAGAGGCAGGCGCCGGAGCCACTGAGCTAAATCTCCGGCCCCAATGTCTAGTTTTGCTGAGAGGGAGCTGCTGAGTCTCTGTGGCGCGGACCCAACCACGGCCATCCGGAGAGCTAATGGACCTGGGGAAATGACAGATTTGCGTGACTCGTGGGTTCGTAGCATGCCCCAATCTAAGAGCAACTCTACCTTGAACTGCCCGCCTGTCTCTTTGAACCTGTTTAGCTGCCCGAAGGTCAGAAGCTTTCCCTAGTGAGGGACTGGAATTTTATACTTAGAATAAATTCTAGAAATTCTATTATGATGCAGAAAGAGAATCCCGAATGGGAGTAATTCTATGACACTCGATTATGAGGCTGGTAGATTGTTTCTCAGGTTTGACGTTAAACAGTTATCTGTCTGGTAAGTTGCCATCTGTGCTAAGCAAGTTTAGTTTCAGGATCTTCAGAGGCCACGACACATCAAAACTCGGGCCTGGATCCTGCTGGGCCCGGCTGGAGGAGGCCGTGCCGTGGGCTCTGGGGACAGGGCCTCGTCTGTGGCTCCGGCCGAAACTTCCATCCCCTCAGGTCCCGGGTTTGTTTCTAGCTCGCCCCATCGTGCGTGTGCCTGTGCAGCTCTGAACAGCACGTACGGGAGAGTGCCAGAGGCCTCTCGGTGTCCTGCTTTTATTTATGGTTTTTCTCTCCCATTGAGCCCCAGGCACAGGGGGTGTTGTAGTTCAGAGATGAATGAGACAGAGTATTGCACCTGCCCGTAGGGGTTGCGACAAGGTCAGAAATACCAAAGGAACAAAACCCTGTGAAATAATTACTATTTTTACAGTGGGGGTGTGTCCAGTGATAGGAAATATTGTAGCCAACAAATATTGCATTGTTTTCTAAAGCCTACTGAGGCTCTTAGATTTCCTCTCCTCCTCTCTGGCGGAGCCACGCTTTGGATCCTTCTCCCCTCCGCAGAACCGCTCGTGTCCTCTCCTGACTTCTCTGACAACTGTGGCAGAGGGTGACGGCTCCCCTGTGGCCAGCTCAGGACTTTGCTTTTAATTGCATCACGCGACAGTCCACAATTATGGACTCACTGACTTGCCTTTTTCATTGTTTCTCCCAGAGGACAGATAGTTGAGGCTGGCCCTGAGCTCACTATGTAGCCCAGGCAAGCCTGGCACTCAGCAATCCTCCTGCCTCTGCCTCCCGAGTGCTGGGACTACAGGCCTGGGCCACCACGCCCGGCCAAAGTGTGTTTTCTGCTCCTCATTCCCACGTCCACTCCCAGCACACCAGCTGCTGTTGGGCAGGCTTTCTTCATCGGGGGAAACGGCCCCGGCAGTGCTGCGTGTTGGACGTGGTTTCCAAGGCTGCCCCTCCCGGATCTTTCTCTTCAGACCTTGCTCTTGGCCTCCATACTGAATTACCATCCCCTTAACGGAAATGCTGCCACGATCACCTCGAAGCTCATTGCTCTCTGCCTCAGTTTCTTCATTTCAAAAATGGGAATAATGTGAGAGTATAAATTTCTGTGAGTGTCAAGTGATGCATTTGAAATGCTCAGCGTGGTGAGGGTCGGTCCTCACCTCGCCTTCCTGCCTTACTGTCTTGCCTTTTATGAGTGATTCCCTGCCTGGGACACTTAGGTTCCCGTTAAGCAATGTCAGGGTTTTTTTTCCTTCCTAGTAGGTTCCACTTGTGCTGTTGTAACACAGAGGTATGTGGATGTTTGTTACTAGTACACAGTGTGCTATAGTTTGTGAAAAATTTACCTTTTTAAAAATAAATTAGAACACAGGCCGGGGATTTAGCTCAGTGACACTGTGCCTGCCTGGCAAGTGCAAGATTCCAAACTCAATCCCTGGTACTGAAAGAAAAAAAAAAAAAGAGCAACCTGAGCATAATGACACACACCTGTAATCCTAGTACTGGAGAGGCTGAAACAGGAGGATCTCTGAGAGTTTGAGGCCAGCCTGGGCCGCACAGGGAGTTCAAGCCCAGTTTAAACAACATAGGGTGACCCTGTTTCAAAAACAAACAAACAAAAAAAACAAAGGAAAACTACCTCCCTCCCCATCAGAGCAGATTTAAAATTATTCCTATAAACATGCCACTCTCAGTGTGGTGTGTTGCTGGGGCAGAGGGCAGGGCTGTGCCATCCCATGGGTGCCAGCCAGTCTCAGGAATGCCACAGAACCAGTAACTCAGCTTCCCTGTGGTTCTCGGGGTGATGATGCCTCACGCTGCAGCTGCTCGAAGAGGTCACAGCAGGCCAGGTGGCTCAGGCAGGAGGACTGTGAATATGAAGTCAGCCTGGGCAAGCCTGTCCCTAAAGGGGCGGGGGCTTGAGGTGGGCGGTGCCTCGCTCCTCCCAGTTCGATCCCCAGGATGCACCCATCCCCCCAGCTATGCCAGGTCACATGTTACTGCAGTTCTTTCCTCGTAATTTAGCGCAACCCAAATAAAACTGATGTACAGTATAGCTCTACAACGTGGCCTGTCTCTGTGGACCGGATTCGTGGCATCTGTCTCTTCTGCCAGACTTGGCAGCCATGCTTAGTCATCACAGATTCTCTTTCTTTGCCCTCGGCCTCCTCCATGCACGGCCTGACGTGGGTGGCAGTAAGGTGGACAGGAGCCTGTATCAGACAGTGCGCACCTCCAAAGGGCTTTGTGAACACGAGTCCTGTACGGATGACAAGTCATGTAACTGCCCAGGCCTAACTGGCGCGCACCACTGGTGGCAGCCACGGCCCTCGTGGATGCATCAACCCACTCGCTCTGCGCGCCCTTTCATCCCTTGCAGCAGCCTGCTGAGAATCAGAGTAGAGCTTTTATTTATTATTTATTTATTGGTTTTGTTGTTGTTGTTGTTGTTTTGAGACAGGGTCTCGCTTTGTAGTTCAGACTAGCCCTGAGTTCACAATGTAGCCCAGGCGAGCCTGGGACTCGGCAGTCCTCCTGCCTCTGCCTCCCGAGTTCTGGGATGACAGGCGTGAGCCACCATGCCTGGCACTGTGGTATGTGGTTACCAGGGATGAACTCAGGACCTTGTGCTTGTGAGGCAGGCGACAGAACCACTGAGCTAAATCCCCAGCCCAAGCTTTTATTTTTTATTTTAAAAAGGAGAAAACTGAAGCTCCGAGGCTGAGAGGGGCCTTGACCCTTCTCACTGCTAGCGGACATATTGAGGCACCTTGCTTGCTTCACTCCGCGGAGGGACGAATGCCGAGGCATGTGAGGGGCCGGGAGGGTCACGGGGACAGGGCAGGGCCTGAGCGCCCTGAGTCCGCGTCTGTGCTGCTTGCACAGCAGGCGCCGGGTACAGGCTTTACTCTCCTGGCCGCAGACATGGCCCCAGGCTCTGAAGAGTGGCGCTGCTGGGAACCCCGCACACACACCCCCACTTTGTCACTTAGGCTCATCACGGAAGGTCCCCTCTTTTATTTATGAAAATTATTTGCTCTCTCATCTTCCTTTCAGAATTATCAGGAAAGCTTAACTGACCTTAATAAAGTTCTCCTGCTGAACCCAAACATTGCTGAGGCAAAGACAGAACTGGAAGAGGTAACCAGACTCCTTAAAGACAATACAGCACCACTCAACCGAGGCAAAGAGAGACGGAAAATTGAAATTCAAGAGGTATTTGTGTTTTGTTTTCTGTGAAAGGTCTTTTGGAGAGTTTAAGGTCATATTCCTATGAGCTTTACAAAGTCATTTGTTATTCTTGTGGTGATCCTTGAGAAGTTTAGCTTGTTATAAAGACAGAACTTGTCTTTTATAGTGATTATTACTGTGTGCTTCCCAGCATGGTGTCTAGTCGGTACTGGGTCTGCCTCCCTGAAGTCCCGCGTCCTTTGCCCACCCTGCTCGGCCTGTGAATGGCCGGTTCCCGTCTGCGGTGCGCTGGGAGGCCTCAGCCATCAAACCAGGCCTTGGGGCAGCGCTGGAGCACCCCAACACGGCTCGGCTTCAGGGGCCTGCAACCCACACCCCACGATTCTTCAGGTTGACTTTTTCTAGCGCTCTGAACTCAAGTTGGCTCCTTGGAGGATCTCGTCTCCAGGATGAAACTTGCTGTCTTGGCCCCTTTCTCACCGCAGAGGCCCCGCAACTCTAAGGAGGAAGCTTTATTTTAGATCCCAGTTTGAGGAGGCCCCACCCATGTTCTGGCATGGCAGGGCAGCATGGCAGGGGGGTGTGAGAGAAGAGCCGAGGGCACAGGCTGCAGAGGGCGGAGCGAGGGGGAAGGGAAGAGATCAACCTTTCCAGGCCACACCCCCGCTGACCCGTTCCCCTGGCCAGGCTTCGTCTCACCCGTGATCCACTCACCTTCCAAAGCCCGAGCCGTGAGCGCATGAAGCTCGTCAGGACTTCTAGGTAGAAAGCAGATAGCCGGGCGTGGTGGCTCACGCCTGTCATCCCAGCACTCGGGAGGCAGAGGCAGGAGGATTGCTGAGTTCGAGGCTTGCCTGGGCTATAGTGAGCTCAGCGCTAGCCTGAACTACAAAGTGAGACCCTGTCTCAAAAAAAAAAAAAATGAAAGCAGAGCACCTGCCTTTGTGATCTCTGACAACCCTAATGTTTTCCTTTGCCATTAATGAAGAACTCCGGGCAGGGATCTCTGTACTGCGTCAGGAATATCATCCCATTGACGGTCTTCAGTTTACTGAGAGGCTCATAGGCAACAGATCTAGAAGTATTTTTCCCTACACTGAAGGAAGAAAATGCTGTTTTAAGGGAACTGAAAAATACAAGCTCACCTCTCTGTTAAGAATAGGGAACAGCCAGACATGGTGGCTCATGCCTGTAGTCCCAGCACTTGGGAGGCAGAGGCAGGAGGATTGCTGTGAGTTCGAGACTTGCCTGGGCTACATAGTGAGCTCAGGGCCAGCCTGAACTATAAAGCGAGACCCTGTCTCAAAAAAAAAAAAAAAAAGAGTAGGGAACAGCAAATATAAAAGTTATCATGAATGAGAATATTAGTATAGGTTCTCCTTTGTGTATTTTTTCATAGGAAGTGTTAAAATCTTGTTGAATTTTCCACGTAAAATAGTTTTGTAAAAACTTTACAGAATACTTTTTATGCATTGGATTGTTAAAGCCTAAAACTTCTGAAGAAACTGCAGAGTTCACACTTTGTTACAAATAAAATTTTTTCACTAAGAACTTGAGTAAAGTACATTCTACTTCTGGCTTTCATTCCCCTTTTAACCCATGTGACTTAGCATGTGTGCAGTGACTGTCACACAGTGTCACGGTGCCATTGTCTTCCTGTGAAGGTGAATGAAGGTGATGAAGAGGAGCCTGAGGAGAACCCAGTAGAGGCCTCCACCTCGTGTCTGGCTTCTGAGAAGAGCGATGCAAACTCAGGGCACCCAGAACGCACGGAGCCACTGCACATCTCCAGGCCCAGCAACGCCTATGAGTTTGGCCAGGTGCTAAATGCCGTCAGTGCCCGAGGAGATGAAGAAGCCTGTGCGCAGCTTGTAGCAGTCACTGCACCCGCAGACCTGCCGGTGCTGCTGAGTAACAAACTCGAAGGGGACGTGTTCCTTCTCCTCATTCGGTCTCTGAAAAATCACCTGATTGATAAAGATCCTGCCTTGGTGTATCAGCATCTTTTGTATCTAAGCAAAGCTGATAGGTTTAAGGTAAGTGGTGAAGTAGTTTATTGAGAGATTGAGTTGTTTCAGGGTTTGTATTAATATTATGTGTGCTATGATAACGTGTTCCTCCTTCCAGATGATGCTGATGCTCAGTAGCGAGCAGCAGAGGGCACAGATTGAACAGCTCCTGGACGATCTTTCAGACACACCAAACCACCACTTTACGTCAGAAGACGTACAGGCCCTAAAAAAACTTTATGAGCTTTAACTCCAGGTCGCTGTTCATCCTTCCAAGCATGTGCATGCTCTGGCAGTGCTCGGGAGTGGGACTGTGATTGCTGCATGCATGCAATCTGGATTGTAAACATCCTTTGGCCCGAATTGTAAGGCATCCTTATATTTATACACAGAATGTGTATATTCTAGAGTCTGCTTTTTACTAGTTGTAAATACTTTATGTTCCAGAGCTGTACCTTTATATTTAATAAGTGCATTTGGAATGTGTTAAAAATGCAATTTAATTTACAGCACACGTTTTCTTTTGATAACTTACCTGTTGAATATTTCAGTTAAGCAGCATTAATTTAGGCTCTAAAATTTCCCTGAAGTTCCCTTTTAAAGGTAAAAGTCATTAACAGTAATTATATTACTTTATGTCCTGCTAAGCATTTATATTAGTGGATTTTAATCAGCTAAAATATGATGCATCTCTGAAGTCAATAATCTGATGCTCCATTTGATTTGGTGCCACAAGAGGAACTTATTTTTTCTAACAACGGAAGGATTGCCTAATGATTAAGAATAAAAATTGGTTTCTACTTCTTACATTTTAAAAAAATGACTCATGTATTGCTTACATAAACAAAACCATGTAAAAGTAAATAGCTTGCATTTGTATCTGAATTGTCACCTCCCTGTTTTCTCCATTTAAATGTCCCCCTCTCCCTTTGATCTCTCCTTTCATGACTATATTTACTGAAGAACTTATACTGCAAACTCCTTTATTAACTGGGTTGAAAAAAAGCATTTCTTGCAATAAAATATTAAGGTCCTAAGTCAGTGTATGGCTGCCTGTTCCTGTAGTCTATCATCAACTGCCCTCTTTAGGAGTACTTCTCAGTCCATTTGAAGGTGGCGATCAAAGACTAATGTCACTTTGTTTCCATAGTACTATTACTTTATCTTTGTTACAGAATATGTTCAGAAATAGCATGTACATGGTAATTTGTGATCTACATGGTAGCTTTTCAGAGTGTACCGTTTTTCCTTTCAAACCTCTTTGTGCATGAGTTAAAATCTACCGCAATGAGTACTTTAATCGGCAAGATACAGGTTTCTCCCTTTTAGTATCATTGCACTTTATAAAAGTAGATGACAGGGCCGAAGATTTAGCTCAGTGGTTCCGGCGTGTGAGGTAGTGGTTCTGCCTCACAAGTGCAATGTCCTACGTTCCATCCCCGGTAACCACATATAATGCTGGGTGTGGTGACTCACACCCACCAGCAAGCAGTACCACATACCACAGTGCCGGGCGTGGTGGCTCACGCCTGTAATCTCAGCACTCCGGAGGCAGAGACAGGAGTATAGCAGAGTTCGAGGCTTGCCAGGGTTAGTGAGCTCAGGGCCAGCCTGAACTACAAAGACCCTGTCTCAAAAAAAAAAAAAAAAAAAAAAAAAACATGATAGGGTTGTGCTATCCATGCTCAAAGGTGGTCTCATGGGTCGCGTGGCCTTGTCTAAGTACTGTGGTATTTGTAAGACCCTCACTGGTGATTCATTTCCTAGTATGTATCCCCATTACTAGGCAGTGGATAACAGTGATAGCTTTCTTCCTCGAATGCAATGATTTCCAGCTGCCATGGTGTTAGAAAAGGTAAGAAGACTCTTCAGATACTGTAGATAACTTAATTACAGGTAGCAGATGCACATACAGACCCTCTGGTGGAAATACTCTCTCCACCTAGGCAAGTGGCTGGGGATTGAGCTTTGGCGCCACCTGCTGGAAATAGGTCAGGCTACAACAGTTGAGGTTATCCACAGGCTGAACTTCAATACACAAATCTTTCTTTCCCCGTTTGTCTTTGCCAGTCCAGTGTGTACTGGAGGTTGCTCAGCAAATGTTTGTTGAATGAATGCACACAGAAAATTGTGCCTTGGGCCAGGGATTTAGCTCAGTGGTTCTGGCGTCTGCCTCGCAAGCACAAGGTCCTGAGTTCAATCCCCAGTACCACATAACACAACACTGGGTGTGGTGGCTCATGCTTGTAATCCCAGCACTAGAGGTAGAAAGATTGCTGTGAGTTTGAGGATGGCCTGGGCTACACAGTGAGCTCAGGGCCAGCCTGAACTACAAAGAGAGACCCTGTCTCAAAAAAAAAAAAAAAATTAAAGGACATTTTAGAGACTTAAGGAATCCCAGTTAAAAGTGGTGGAACTAGAGGTTATTCTAAAAGGCTTATAGAAGCGCAAAGTGCCAACCACTTTGTTAGGAAACAGATACTGAACGCCTGAACTGCCTACACTGTGCATTAATTCACTGTGCAGATCTCCTTCTGAAGCACCTGCCCACCAGGTTCTGTCTGTGCGGTCCCTTTCTTTACATCTTCCAGGAAATGTCTTCTAAGCAGACTCTGTTCCACGTAAAGCAAAGTCCCATTTCCCAAAACCTCAGTGACTCCTACTTCTCCCCACCTCATTTTCTATAGCGGTCATTACCTGACATTATTCTACATGATGTGTATGTACAGTGGTACCTCAGCTGATGAACACTTTTATCTGTAATTTGGTTCATAAACAGAAGCACTTGGCAAAATTTTGCCAACTCTGTACCAGGCGACAAACTTGACTGTAGCCATCTTTCCCAAACACAAACATCATTGTGGCCACCTTTTCCAAAATTATAGAACAAATTAAGTTTGTAAACCAAGGTACCACTGTATATGTTTAATACTTTTGTCTTTCAACTGTAAGCACTCTAAGACCAGAATGTTTACTTGGTGCCCTGCTATATCTCTAGGATTTCTTCAGGTAACACTCGAAATCACCCAATCTATAAATACTTTTAATAACACCTCACACTTAAATGTGGGAAATAAGTGAAAGAACAAACCCATTAAGAGAAACCATACAAAAATACAGTCCTGGGAATACTAATGGCTCTGAATGTAAAGAAAATTTATGGAACAAGAGTTGTTATGCCCCCTATGTCCTGTAGGAATTATTAGCTCTGATAGTTTTCAACACAGGTTTTACTGTTTGGTGATTCAAGTCTATATTTTAACTAGACAATAGGCTATGGAAAGTATTTGCAAACGAACCCCATTTCCAGCATAGATAAGATGATGCATTATGCAAACATAAAAAGCTAACAGCCTGCTTTAAGGTCTTTGCATTCATTGGTCCCCTAAATAAAACTGACATGAAGGGACTTTTTGAAGCCAGCTGCAGAGTCTAGATCATTTTTAGGGTGAGAATGAGGTGCCCTGGCTGGGGTCCGCACAGACATGGGTGGGGAGCATAACCTGAGTGCAACGCTTCCTATGTGACACCACCTTCGCGGTGTCCTCCCAAGACCACTCTGCTTCCCAACTCATCTTTGGCCTTTGAAAGAAATGTCAAGAACACAATCAACCTATTCACACAGATAATTTTCACTAAGTATTAGTGATGCACCAGGAAAACAAGAAAACCTTTTATGTACTTGAGCTACAAGACCAAAAAAAGAATTAACAACAAAAGAGCTACAAGAATAGATTATAATTTGCTTGAATTTAAATGACCTGTTTCATAATCTAATTTTGCTAGTTCATTCTCTTAGTCTTTTAAGACATTTCTGTTTTAAGATGGAAATTTAACATACTGATCTATTTTCACAATTTAATAAGTCTATTTGCTCAAGTTAAATTCAACCAATTGATTTTTTAAAAATGAAATTATGTTAATTTATCAACATTTTCTTTCAGGAGGAAACCAAAGAAATTAGATATGAAGAGAGGATAGTTTCTAACATTTTTGTGACTTTAGCAAGTGTTTCTACAGGCACTGAGACCAGAGGGTAGAATCATCTCTTGCAATATTTATGAATATTACCGCATAGCAAGTGAATATCCTTGTTTTTAACATTTCTCCACACACAAAAAGGAAGCAACCCATTAGTATTTACATTTATTTCACGTATGTAGTTGAACACTCATTACTGAACAAAACTGGAATGCAAACAAATATACACATACTATAATAAGCATTATCAAACAGAAGAGCTGGCACTAGTGTTATAAGCATATGGGGCCTGGTGAGGAAGTGAAGGAGAAGACTTGCAGCCCGTGACATGTTTCTTTTTTTCAGAAGGAAATGCTCAGTAGCACCAAAATGGTAATACTTGAAGGAACGGATAGGATGGAACATTTTAACTGTCAGCAATGAGGTTAAACTACTTTACTTAATAGTGAATTATACAGGAAGTTAACAGCATGGGCAGTCTTTTGGCCAGCTTCTGCTTATGTTAGCTGAACATCCTCCCAAACACAAAGCAAAAGGATATAAACCATACATGGACATTTTGTACTTGGTATGGGGTCTGCACCAACCTCCTTTGATTTCATGATTGGAAAAGATATAAATGTGTTAAAAACTGAGGTTAGGTAAAGTTTTTCACTAAAGCCTGAGTGTGTCTTTGGTAGGCTAATACTTTTCAGCACTGTTATTAATCACATTCACATTTCTCTATGCCCTGTATTTTTCTATGTAATCCAAGGGGACCAAAGAGGATGTTATAGATACTAATACAGCAAAATCTCCATATGACGAGGCTCTTAAAACCCAGTCTATCCCAAAGGCACCAAGAATCAACAGGGTATAAATTTCCCCTTAGCAAACGGTGACTCCTTTTGGTAATACTTAAAGCCAAATGGGATTTACTTGGCAATTTTATGTATCTTACTTGTTGTTGTCAGTACACTTAATTCCTACCTTTACATTTTTCTTCTAAAATGGCATTAACACTATTCAAGATATACAGAGTATCAGGTATTTTTATTTTAAACTTGTGCAAAAACTGCTGCAATCTTGCTCAATGTGTCTAAGTATCCAATGGTTCCAAAAGGGCTGCATTAAGCATTATGTATTCACATTGCATATGAAGAAAAAAATGAAATTTTAGTCCAGTTATGAATAGAAATGTTACACAGAATATCATATACTGAGAGTAACTTGACAGCCTTTTAAATACATCCCTTAGTGGTTTCGATAAATGTCACTAACCACTTTTCCCTAAGCCTCAAGTTTTCTTCATAAGAATGCTATTGAATTGCATTAGTATTTTATATTGATTATAAATTAAGCCAAATTTCTATCTAAATACACAGGTATGTGCATCAAGCAGTGTTTCGTGATAAGCACACAAAACATGCTTTGCTCTTAAGATTTATTACTCTTATAATAATGCACTTTAAAGCCTTCATTTCATAGTTTGGTAATTAAGATTCACATAAAACACGATGCTTTGCTGAACACAGAAAATATATCTGCATTATTATGATAATGGTGTTTGCTGGTAACTTGAAATCTTACAGTCACAGTTCAACCAGCTCCATACAAGGTTGTTTAGTGGTGATTATTTTTTGCAGCATTTATGGGACTAAATTTCAGTCTGCATTGCCACTTTTAATTCCATTGTCTGATGTGAATGGTTGTTATTTGTTTCTTTTAGTGCATCACCGAAATACAAATCAACATTAGGTTTTGTTCCACTGTTACCATGTTCGTCAGCAATATGCGTCGGCTGCGGGACTTCTGCACAGGAAGCAGTTTTGGTAATCACAGAAATGCTGCACTGATGTGGGGAATTTTCCAGACGGTCGTTTTCTACCTCAGGAAGAATGTTAACCGTAGCAAAGCGGGCATGATAATCACTGGAACCATGACTGCAAGAAGTTTTCATGCTTTCTAGGTCAGAACAACTAAATTCAGAAAAGTGACTGGAGTGGGAATCTGCTACCGACGGCATGCTGTCACTGAGGGACGGAGCCTCAAATTCACTGGAGTTCGTGCTTTGCTGTTCTAACAACTGCGCATCCATGTCCTCTCTGGTCTCGTTTATTTTCATGTTACCTTTTTTCCTCAATTTACCACTTTTTGATTTTTTTCCTGCCGTTGCTTCTTTGGACCACTTGGTGGCACTGGATTTACCTTCCGGCAAGGCGCTGGAGGCACAAGCGTGGCTCCGGGGGGCGCTGCCGTCCCCCACGCTGCTGCTTCCACTGTTGTGCCTGAACTTGGACGGCTTTGACTCAATGTCTACTTGCACCTCTAAACTGCTGCCTTCTCTGGAAGACAAGAGTAACAAATATAAGCAATGTCTGGCCTCTTTATTTTTATTCAGAAGAGAATAAAATGTAGAGGTTTTCGCAGCACTGGATCTCTTGAATACTAGGCAAGTGCTTTACTACCCAGTTCTTTCTTTTTTCTTTGAGACAGGGTCCAGCTTCAGGCTAACACAGAATTGGAGACCTGGAGACCTTGCTGCTCAACTTTCCTACTAGCTAAGATTACAGTTGTCTACCAGTATGCCCAGCTGGCCACGTCTAAAAAACCCAAAAGCATATATAAAACTTGTCAGAACATAATGCATACTTCATTACATTTCAATATATACGTATTTCAAATACTGTATTTGAAACATGAGGGCTGTCTTTATAATCCTTTAAGTGGTTTTTTTTGGTTTTGTTTTGTTTTTTTGGAGACAAGGTCTCGCTTTGTAGTTCAGGCTGGCCCTGAGCTCACTATATAGTCCAGGCAAGACTTGAACTCAGCAATCCTCCTGCCTCTGCCTCCTGAGTGCTGGGAGTACAGGCTTGAGCCAACATGCCAAGCATTTGTGGTAAGTGGTACTAATTGCTGGGGGGTGTGAGTCACCATGCTTGGTATTGTTGTATGTGGTTACCAGGATGGTACCAGGGACCTTACACTTGCTAGGCAGGCACCAGGAACCACTGAGCTAAACCTCCAGCCCTTTAAGTCTTAATAGTAGTAAATAAATTTACTTATTACTTACACTATTAAAGGTATTTTGCTACACCCTGTTTTTTTAAAGTATGGTCTTACTGTGATATAATTTAAACACGACATTTACCTGCTTCAAGTACACAATTCTGGGGTTTCTAGTTTCCTCAGAATTGTGCAACCACCATCGTTACCTAACTGCAGAACATTTTTATCATCCCCCCAAGAAACTCTGTACTCCTCAGAAATCAGTTTCCACTCTTCCCTCCCCCCGCTCAAGGCAACCACACATCTACTTTCTATCTCTCTGGAGTTGCCTACTGTATAATTTTAATGTTTTCCTAGAGAACTGAAGTTTATCATCATCATTCACTGGTAATCTCACCCCACGAGAGGAACAACTCTAAAGTTAACGTTAAAATATTTTTGCCCTAGCAACCCAATTTTCCTTACTTGTCCAGCGGGATGTAGGAATTTAGGATGGACCCTGCCATGGCTCTGGTGCTGGCATTGTCACTGACTGTTCCCAGGCTGACTGTGCCAGACTCTCCACTCAGACTGTACCGTTCTTTCTGCACATCTGCTTGGATTTCCAGCCTTAATGAGAAGGGTAGCAGGTAAAAACAAATTTAAACCAGCACTATTATAATATGCAATTTTAAGTAATTCACTTAAAAACCTTTGTAAGAAGTTATTTTAAAAACTATTTTTTCCAGTTTCCTATCATTTGATTCTTCAGATTCTACTCTAGCATACTAGACAGTACCAGCCATCCAGTGGAATGGGAAAAATTATCTGTCTGCCAAGTGAGGTAATGAGAGAACAACAGAAAAAGGACATAATGATTTTAACTTGATTATTTGTTTACCCAAGATGTGGTACTATATCATGTTTCAGTGCAAAACCAAAATCAGAATGCATTATCAACCATTAAATATGACAGGTCAGTGAATCAAAAAATTCTATAATAAAGATGGTTCTATAAATAACTTCTGATGTATTTGTGTTTCTTTGCAGTGCTTGGGATCAAAACCAGGGACTTGTACATGTTAGGCAAGTGCTCTACAACTGAGTTATCAGCTCAGCCCGCATCTGACTTATTTTTAAATGAGAGATAATATCACTAAAACTTGAAGTTTCTATTTAAATGCAAACTATCAGTTGATTTACCTTTGAATTCATACACTACATTAAAAAACAAGACTAACAAACAGGGAATAGTGAGCAAGGAAGAAATTAGGTAAGATAAAGACATGGTGATTTTCCCTACTGAACTCTATGGTTGCTGCTAAGATTTGGTGAAAAATGACCATTCCTACCTTGGGACCCAGGCCAACTAGTCTGGCCCCAATTTATGTATCCCTGGATGTCCAGACTCTGCTTTTCCCCAGGCTTCCTCCAGTCTCATTTCCTAACATTCAGCTGTTGATACCCTTAGAAGGAAGGTCTAGGCTAAGCATACCTAATACTGAAACAGCTCTAGCATCAATTGATTTATGATATAAAAATTGACATATGCAATGAAAAACTGGCAGAATGCTATTTGACTTAGTTTTTTTCTTTTTTAGATAGGGTCTCGCTTTATAGTTCAGGCTGGGCCTCAGCTCACTATGTAGCCCAGGCAAGCCTGGAACTCAGCAATCCTCCTGCCTCTGCCTCCCGAGTGCTGGGATGACAGGCATGAGCCACCATGCCCAGCACTGTGGTATGTGGTATTGATGGCTGGTGGGTATGAGTCACCACGCCCAGCACTGTATATAGTTACTGGGATTGAACTTAGGGCCTTGTGCTTACAAGGCAGGCACTGGAACCACTGAGCTAAATCTCCAGCCCGTTATTTGACTTAGTTTTTAATCACAAAATTCAAACAGTAAAAATCTCTTTATCATGTACCAATAAATTTCATTTTTAATACTGCCATGAGAATAATCATTATCCTTTGTG
This sequence comes from Thryonomys swinderianus, assembly GCA_004025085.1. Taxonomy (NCBI): domain Eukaryota; kingdom Metazoa; phylum Chordata; class Mammalia; order Rodentia; family Thryonomyidae; genus Thryonomys; species Thryonomys swinderianus. The sequence continues at coordinate 35,078 of PVIC010008811.1, forward strand.
TTCAAAATGCTCATCTAATTAATATCTTACACTTAATAGAAGGTAGAAAGCAGGTGAGCCCAAGCACTCTGCTATTTCTTACCTGTTGAAACAGTTCACCATGGCGCTTCCTGACAGACTCCCGGTTATGCTCGCTCCGGCAAGGGCCATGGTGCTAGCTGTTTCACTCAGGTTGTCTCGCATGGCTCCTATTCGATCCATGTGGCTTCCGCTCGCACTCAAGCTGCCAGTCAGACCACCAACACTTCCCTCCCCTATGCTAGGGTTGTGTCTTGCTTCTGCTACTGATGTTGTATCTAAATGTAAACAATTAAAAGAAATTAAACAAGAGCAATTATTAATATTTCCCTTCTTGAATTCCTCCATGCTTTCAGACAGGCTATTTTTAAAGACTGAAAACCACATAAAAGGATAGAAAAAATATGTGGAGAGTGAAGGTCATAGAATTATGGAATAACAGTAAAGAGATATACCTCAGAAAGGACACTGGGTAAGGGATTGACAGTTACTATGTCATTTGATCAGAAGATTTAGAAATTCTATAACAAATTCATTATTGAAAAAAATCAGTTGACTGGAGAAAAACTACAACTTTCAATAATGGTGGCATCTGAAGATGATCTTATTCTCTAGAATAGGCCAAAAATTGATTTTTAGATAATAGATCACAGTTCTAATTGCCTCCTAGCTATTGTAAAATCTGATTAACACTATATTTTAATCTTTCTTATTTATTTGGTACTGGGAATTGAACCTGGGACCTCGAGTTTATGAGGCAGGTGCCAGAACCACTGAGCTAAATCCCAGGCTCTGTATTTTAACCTTACAGTGCTTTTCACATGCTTTGTATGGAAGGAGACACTTATTCATACCAATAATTGAGTTCCTATTATAGACCTAATCATATGGTGATAGAAATTATTTAAAAAAGAAAAGAAGGGCCGGAGGGTTAGCTCAGTGGTTCTGGTGCCTGCCTCCCAAGCTCAAGGACCTGAGTTCGATCCCCGGTAACCACATATAATGCTGGGCGTGGAGACACGCCCACCAACAATCAACACTGCATACCACAATGCCGGACGTGGTAGCTCACGCCTGTAATCCCAGCACTCGGGAGGTACAGGATTGCTGAGTTTGCGGCAGCTTGCCTGGGCACCATAGTGAGCTCAGGGCCAGCCTGAACTACAAAGCGAGACCCCGTCTCCAAAAAGCAAAAAAAAGAAAAAAGAAAAGAAGGAGTCAACAAACAGATATACATGCTGGTGCTCTATTTTATTTAATGTGATCAGGAAAGGGCTTTCCATAAGGTAACTCTTCTAGACACTCAAAGATGTGAATGAGTGAGCCACGAAATAATCTACAGAAAAAAAACAACAACAAACGGTCAATAAATATGTGGCAGGGGAAGAAACTGTCTACAGGAAGGTTCAGAAGAGGGAAGTGCAAGTTTGACAGCCTGGAGCAGGAACATGCTTGGTATCCTCCAACATCAACGAGGACAAGGGTGAAAAGAGGGATTCAGAGGCAGGGATAGTGCAGATCGTGTGGGGCCTGATGGGCCATAATAAGGATTTGGTATTTTCCAATTCAGTTATAAGTCAGTGGGAAAGACTGAGCATAACACATGATCTAATTTATGGTCCTGAGGAGTAATAATGGCTGCGTTTTGAGATAGCGAGTGCCAAGTTGAGAAACTGATAGATCAATTAAGAGACTATTTTAGTAGTGAAGAAAAGAGAATAGTAGCTTGGACTAATGCAACAGTAGCAGCAAGCGTTAAGAGGTGGTTGGACTATGGCGAAACACTGAAAGATGCTGCATAATTTATAACCCAATACAGGGTAAGAAGTAAAAAGGGGGAGTCACTCTGTAAGTGACCATTTTTGACATATGACAGAAGTTGTTCTTTGGTAGGGAAAGAAAAACTTGATGGTAAAAAAATGGAAACAAAGCTTATGTATATAGGGGAGTGGGAGGCTGAAGGGAAGGCAGGGGATAGGGAAAATGAGAATCAAGATATATTATATATAGGTCCAAACTGCCAATGAGGAATGTGATTATAATATATATCTAAACTGTACCAATAAATGTAATTCATTTAAAAAAGTTACTGAGATAAGCATGATAAGGAAAGAATAGGTTTTAGAGTAAAATCTATTTGGTCATAACAAATTAAGCTTGAAATTGCTGACATCCCAGGGAAGACTAACGAGGAGAATTAAACACACAAATTCGAAATTTGGTGGAGACTTCCAGCCAGATAGAAATTTAGAGGTTAGTCTATGTATTTAACAGATGAGATTACATAAGTAAGTGTAGATAAGTAGGTGAAGTCTGAGATGAGTTCTGGGAAAAATCAAACACCTAAGAGATTAGGAGAGCAAAATACACCATCAAGACTAAAAAGAAGCAGCCAGGAGATATGATTAGAGCTGACTTCCCAGAAGACAAATGAAGAGGAGGAGGATATAGTCTCCCATGTCAGGTGTACTCTTTTATTAACATGAGAACAAGAATTGACCAGTGCACTTGGTACCATGGAAGCCACTGGGACTGTTTTATGGTAAAGGGAGATTCTGTAGCAGGAGGACAAGATTCTGATCGGAGCTGAGGTAAAGAGAGAATGGGAAATAATCAAATGACTATTTTTTACATTTCCTAAGACAAATTTATGCAACAAAAATTGCTACAATATACAACATGCACTTCTATCTGGCAAGTATAAGGTCCTGAGTTTGATTCTCAGTACCAAAAAAGAGAAAAGCTTATTAACTTATATCCTCCTGGCAGTCTACAAAGGTCTTTTTCATAATCATTGCCAAAGTTATTGTTCTAATTTGTACTTCTTCGACTAAAACTAGTTTGAAAGTATTTTTTGACATATCTGTATTTCCTTTCACTGCATTTGTCTTCATATCCTTGTCTTTCTGACTTATAATGTATAAGGCAGAATATAAGAGGAGAATTTAGGATTATTAAGATATTATATTTCTATTAAAAGTTATGTATTGGGCTGAAGATTTAGCTCAGTGGTTTCAGCACCTGCCTAGCAAGTGCAAGGTCTCTGGTTTGATCCCCTGTAACCACATATAACAATACCAGGCGTGGTGACTCACACCCATCAGCAATCAGTACCACACACCACAGTGCCGGGAATGGTGGCTCACGCCTGGAATCCCAGCACTTGGGAGAGGCAGAGGCAGGATTGCTGAGTTTGAGGCTTGTCTGGCTACCTAGTAAGCTCAGGGCCAACCTGAATTACAAAGTGAGACCCTGTCTCAAAAAACAAAAATTAAGTTAGGTATCAAAATTACTCCATCCTCTTTTCATCCAGGTACCTCATCTTAACAGTTAATTTCATTGATGTTCTTCTGGATAAATATTGTTAGGTATCACAAAAGGAAGACAAATTCTAACTTGTATGTTATCTATGGCCTCTCCTACTTACAACTATTAATAAGCATAATTTCTTACAGAACTTACAGAACTTACCTACAGCTGTGTTGGTTCCACCAACATTTATATCATTTTCGTCATCAAATTCAATCCTGACTCCTTTTCCATTTCCTGCCGAGACTCCACAACCTCCACTTCGGCACAGAGAAATTGGAACAACGCCATAGACGTAAGCTAACATAATAGGAACACCAATACCTAAAGAGGAATTAAATAAGTCATAATAAACAAAAACGCAGAATCATAAAAACATGAACTTTAGAAAGCCTTTTCAGAAGAAGGTACACCGAATAAAAAGTGTAGGGTTCTGACAATTTGGTTGGAACACTTCTCAAAAGTGGATTTACTGGCTTGTAAAGGACACAGACAATTCTAGGCTCCCAGCCTCTGAGGTGACATATGGGAGGGAAAAAAGAGAGAGAGAGAAAGAGAGATGGGGGGCACACAGACAGAGACAGATAGGAGAAAGGGAAGGAAGGAGGAATATTTTTCTGTTTCAGTGAAGTTCTTTGAATTACATGAATTAGTGGCTTTTGGCTACTAATAACTTATCAAGTACCCTAAGTCTCCTGAGTCCATAATACTTTTAACCAATACAGTTACTGAATAAGATTTTCTATAGGCTCACCTTAAATTGCCCTTAAATAAAATTTTAAAAATATGTACAGCCAGAGATTTAGCTCAGTGGTTCTGGCACCTACCTTGCAAGTGCAAGGTCCTGAGTTTAATCCCAGGTACAAAAAAAAAGTGTATTCCTCATTTTCAATAGTACAATACTTTAAGGAACCCTCCCACAAAACTCCATGAAGTCTGAGGTAATTACGACATTAAAGCATTTTCTTACCCACAGTCACTGCAGCTACTACAGGAGATACGATTACAGACAGTGTTACACCACCTGCTATGGCCAGATTCCGTTTGTGCTTTGAAACATCCTTGCCTTCATATCGATTGTGAATCTTGAATTAAAAATGAAAATTGGAGCAGGGTATTAAAGAGAAAATATATTACAGATTTCATTTAGATGAAACAGGCCTGTATGTGCTAGAAATTGAAAGCCATTTCTCACATAATTTTATAGTTGAATGTCTTAATTAAAATAAACCTATTATTGTTCTGAAAAGTCTTACAAATAATTTGCTTCTTCATAATGCTTTTCAGGGGCTGGGGATTTAGCTCAGTGACTCTGGCATTTGCCTTGTAAGCACAAGGACCTGAGTTCGATTCCTGGTACCACATAGCACAATGTTGGGCATGGTGGCTCTTGCCTGTAATCCCAGTGCTTGGGAGGCAGAGGCAGGAAGATTGCTATAAATTTGAGGCTAGCCTACACAGTGAGCTCAGAGCCAGCCTGAACTACAAAGTGAGACCCTGTCTCAAAAAAAAAAAAAAAATATATATATATATATATATAATTTTATTCAAGAATCATATAATGAAAAAGAAATTAAGAATGTTATTGGGATAACTATGAATTTGATGTTTAATAGGATACTGTTAAGAAACTTAGCTTTTCCACAAGTTTCTTTGTATATAAAGATTCCCTAAATGGCAAAAACCAGTCTCCAGGGAAGATTTCCACAATCTTTTTTAAAAACTGGCCTTAAAAAGTAATGTTACTAAACATATTACTAAATAGAATTTTTTACCAGATATTTTTACACAAGAAGAAAAAGATGACTCAAAGAAAAGATGACTCAAAACCCTAAGCTCTAATCTGTAGTCCAAAGTAAAAGGTAGAGAGCAGAAGAGAAGCAAGCATTGGTTACCCAAGGACAGGGCACATCCTTGTTTGCTACTCATGTTAATGAACAGAATTTTTTTTTTTTTTTTTTGAGACAGGGTCTCACTTTGTAGTTCAGGCTGGCCCTGAGCTCACTATGGTGCCCAGGCAAGCCACTGCGAACTCAGCGATCCTCCTGTCCCTGCCTCCTGAGTGCTGGGATTGCAGGCGTAAGCCACCACATCTGGCATTGTGGTATGCGGTGTTGATTGTTGGTGGGCGTGCCTCCATGCCCAGCATTATATGTGGTTACCGGGGATCGAACTCAGGACCTTGCGCTTGCGAGGCAGGCGCCAGAACCACTGAGCTAACCCTCCGGCCCAATGAACAGAATTCTAATATTACCATGTGAGCTGTTATATGAACTATAGGAAACAGCTCAGCATCTTTTGCTCAGGGATTAGGTAAGCTAAACCTTATTTATTAATCAAGAGTATCTTCCCATCTGTTTCAAGTCATATTCAAAACAGCCTCAAAAGTGTACCGACAGTCTCTAACATAAAACACTTGATCTACAGAATATTAAAGACAAAGAATAATAAAATAATCTATAATTATGTGGTTATTCAGAAGCTGTAAAGTACAAGGAGTGTGTGGAAGAGATGAAACAGTGACAAGGCTGCAGTGGGAAAGCGTGAAGAGCATGTGTGAAGCGGGGAACATTCCTGCTTCCCAGCACCGACTGGATGGTCCCAGGGACTGGGACTCTGTGATTTTCCACAGACTTCATGAAGAGACTGCAAACCTTTTCAAAGTCCTTTTTGTGTTGTTTCAGTACTGTGGCTAATTTCTGCTCCTTATTCCCACTTTGCAATGATGCATGGCAATATGAATTATTTACAAACCAGTAGACTTGCAGAGGCAGACAGACAAGAGAAGAGAGTTTTCCAGAACATTCTGCATCCTTAAGTACCAATGTTCACTTAGGAAACATTCCATTACTTCTTGTTTAACCGAATTGTTTCTGTTTGCTATTTTTGCCACATTTTCCATTTTTTATTGCAAACAAAGTCTTAGCTTTTGGGTACTTCACTGACTTAACTGGTTGTTGTAGATCGGTATGGAACCCTAAACACTATAAAATGTTGCTACACTGGAAAGCTAACTCATCAGCTTACAGCCCTTTGGCCACATTTTGGAAAAAAGGCACTTTGTGACTGCACCTAAGATTGCAACAATGCAATAAATAATCTCTCCTCTACAAATTATTTGTAGGTAAGTACAGTTTAAATCCTTCTTTCTAAGTGAATAGTTTTATCTGTAAAAATTCTTGCTTGAAAAACAAAAAGTTATCAGCTTCTATATGTATTGGAGATTTTTAAAAGTTTAGGTTTATGTACATAAAACCTCCTGAAATAAACATTCGGTTGACAAACATCTAAGTTAGCTATTTGTCCCCAAACTGATGGTTTGGTTTTGGTTTGCTTTTCTAGTGCTAGGGATCTAACCCAGGACTCCCTGCATGCTAGGCAAATGCTATACCACTGAGCTATATTCTAATTCCTAAAACTAACTTAAAAAAAATAGTATATATTATTATGTTTCTGATTATAAAATCTATATTGAATATTAAAAAATTGGCTATTATATGAAAAAGGACCTGTATTATCCTGAGTTTGGTGCTGGAAATCAGAAATGCAATTAAAGGAAATAATTTTAAGAAAAACAGAGTCTAACTCAATGTAATAATTTTCTAACACTAGCCATTTGACAACAGAAAGGGCAGCCTCATGAGCTGGTGGTTTCTCTATCATTCAAGTGTCCAAACAGCTAAAGTGAAAAGTATCAGAGGTCTCATAGAAAGAATTCACACATCTGGGTTCAAATTTCAGCTCTACTTGTCTGTGTAAATGAAGACAAACTACAAAAACTTTTCCAACCCTCAATATTCTACCACATAAATAAAGCAGATACTAATATATCTAGTTTCTGTAAGGTTAAAATGAGTACATAAAATAACAGGCATACAGCATGGGCTTAACAACTGTCAGTTCCCTTTTTTAAAAACTGTTATCCTTTGCTGGGCGTGGTGGCTCATGCCTGTAATCCCAGCACTCGGGAGGCAGAGGCAGGAAGATTGCTGAGTTTGAGGCTTGCTTGGGCTACAGAGTGAGCTCAGGGCCAGCCTGAACTACAAAGCGAGACCCTGTCTCAAAATACTACAAAAAAAAAAAAAAGTTATCCTTTATTCTACTTAGGTACTAACTTCAGATTAGATACTTTCTGAAGGCATTTCTCAATTCTGACATTCTTTTAGACAGCAGCAGACTTCTTAGCACGTTATATGTTATGCCATTAAATGTCAAAAAGTCATTTTGATTATCTAATGAAGTATGATTCAACAGTCAATAGTTCCAAGTAAGTGCTGGTGTTTGGACTTACACAAGTTGTTATAACCTGCAAAACAGTGTATTTACTAATAGCAGTAATACAAAGGAAAAAAAACTCTGAACAGTTGTGGAAAGGATGAACTTGTTAATTATTCTGGACTCTAGAGCATGTGTTATTTAGCTATTAATTTTTATTTAGAAATCTCATAGACCTGACTTTCCTCAGGTATACCCATGAGAAAAACATGAGGTATGTCGTAGGATAATGGAAATATATTAAAGTTTTCAGATTCAGATAGCTTTAAAGTAAGACTACATTTTAGGTGTACATATTTGGCCTATCAAAAATGCTGGAAGTGAATTATGAAAAATAGTAATTTGTTTATGATGAAAAACGTAAGAAGTACCTTTGTCTAAAAACCAAATAAAAACAAGACAAAACAAAAATCAATATGAAAGGGATGCACCTAAAGATTTAGAATAAGCTAACACACAAGTGTGAACTTTACCTTCCGGCCCACGTACACAGGAATGCCAATAATCATGGCAGGGATGGCGATGCCAGCTATTAGGGCGATTCCCACAGGGGCACCAACAAGGGTTCCCAGCTGCCACAGGATTTTCTTCTTTCGACTCCAGGGTTTCTTTCCCCAAAAAGTACACCCTGATGGACTAAAGGGAAAAATTATAATGGAAAACAATTACTGCAAAACATCACAACAAATTAGCACAACACATGGAAGCAAAGCTTAGAATAGGAAACTTCTCATACTTAGTTTTTCTCCCTTTCTTTGAATTCTGAGTTCATTAAAAGCCAAAAATTAAGGCAAGATTCATTATAAATTACATTAAGATACTGATATCTGTGATTCAGTTCACCTGTAATCCTCAAAAGGATCTGCAAAACCTTAAATTTTTGAAGATTACATTAATATAAAAACTTATTATTTTAGACATAAAATTATGATTATACATGAAAATTAAATGGAAATATTTATGATCTACTATAACTGCATGAAATACTAAAACTAGCATTCTACTGCAACTAAAAAAAGACCCCTCTCCCCATACAGGGGGTTGAACTCACAACCTTGTGCCTGCAAGGCAAGTGGCAGAGCCACTGAGCTATATGCCTGGCCCCTTCTCCCCCACTCCTATTTTTTTACTTAATTTTTATTAATTTCAAATGGTAGCACAAGGTTGGCGTGTTGGTTGACAACTCTAGTCCTGGAGCTTGGGAGGCTGAGACAAGAAGATCACTTCAATTCAAAGTTCCTGACCAGTCTAGGAAATAAGTGAGATCCTCATTTCAACAAAACAAAACAAAACAAAACAAAGCCTCAAATTACTAATAACAATAATTTGATACCATTTAAATTTACGTAAGTTGAACAAAATTCACCTCTAATATTTTATAAATACTTAAATACTTGGTTTACAATGCTTAGGTTAGGGCAGGGATGTAACCCAGCACAAAGCACCTGCATGGCAAGCACAAGGTCCTCACTTTGATCACCAGTACAAAAAAATGTTTAGGATAATTTTTACAAAAAAATTATTTTATCTTATAAAATTATATTTACATATAAATCACTCCCTTTATAAGCTTACCTCAGATAATGTAAATCGGAGATTTCTTTCATACATAACCAACAAAATTCACAACCACAGACAGCACATGTCATGTGATTGCAACTTCCATCATTCATCTTTATGATATAAGCAGCACATCGAGGACACGGCTTTATATCATCAGCTATTGGGAACACAGAAACACTTGTTACGTATATAAAACTGGTCTAAAAATAATTTATATTTATCAATTGTAGTAAAAACAAAATCTTTTTTTTTTTTTGCTTTTGGAGACAGGGTCTCGCTTTGTAGTTCAGGCTGGCCCTGAGCTCACTATGGTGCCCAGGCAAGCCGCCGCGAACTCAGCAATCCTCCTGTCTCAGCCTCCCGAGTGCTGGGATTACAGGCGTGAGCCACCACGTCCGGCATTGTGGTATGCGGTGTTGATTGTTGGTGGGCATGTCTCCACGCCCAGCGTTATATGTGGTTACCGGGGATCGAACTCAGGACCTTGCGCTTGCGAGGCAGGCGCTGGAACCACTGAGCTAACCCTCCGGCCCAAAACAAAATCTTATCATGTATACTCATTAACCCTACAGCTTTAGCCTGTTTTTCTTTCCTTTTGAAAGGGAATGTACTTAACTTTAAAATTTCAAGTTGTAAATATTTTTCAAATGACGTAGCAAAAAAAAAAAAAAAAAAGTAATAATGAATGAAAGTGAAAGAACCAAGAAGAGCCCTAGATTAATTTTTTACTAAAGTTGATCTTGTCCAGACCCCAAACTATCTTCTTACCAGAACTTCCTGTTCTAGAACTTCTCTAAACATTCCACTTCAATGTACATATCCTGTATGACATACCATCAATGAATGAACATTTTAAAGGGGAATGGTATCTCAGTTCAGGAACTTAATTCTTTCCATGATTCTGGTTGCAAACTGAATTGGACAGAACTGGATCTAATTTCCACATAAGGTCAACACTGAACCTGACCACTGAATTTGATTTGGTTCTCAACTGTCTTTGTCCTTTTTAATTCATTTATCCAAAATGTTGTTAAGTGTACGTTCCTTGTATAGTAATATAAGTACAACGCACAATGGTGGTAACTTAAAATTAAGTGGTACATAACATGAATAATCAGTGACAGCTGGGAGTAGCAACATGTGCCTATAATTCTAACAATCTGAGGTTGAGGCAGGAGGATCACAAGTTTGATCCCAACCTGGGCACCCTACTGAGACACTGTATCAAAATAAAAACTAAAAAAAGTGGGTGTTGGTAGTGTTGGTGACATAGCTCAGGGTGTAGGCTGGGGGTTCAAGATAGAGATGGTCCTACTTGAGCTAAATCCCTGGTATGCTACTTTTTGCCTCAAATTATTTTAAAGGTTTTTTTTTTTTGGCCTGGGAAGGCAGCTTAGTGGTGCTGCATCTGCCTGGGAAGCACAAGGTCCTGAGTTTTATCCCTGGTACCAAAACAAAACAAAACAAAAAAAATAATTCTATCAAAACTGCTTCCCATATATATAAAATCATTCTCATTATCACACCTTACTTTGGATGAACACTAATTTAATGTCCATGATTCAACTTCATGACATTTCAGATATTAGTCTTAGGTCTAAAGGAACATCTGGTCATCCACAGATATCTCAAAATGTTAAATCAAATCAAAATAATCTGGCAAACTAACAGCTATGCCAGTAAGATATTCCAAGACAGTACTGTTGATGTACACATAAATCCTCCTATTGTGACTACACTGAACAGGACCAGTACTTGTTTGGATAACTAACCCATAATCAATCAATCAGTCAATCAAGCAATCAATCTCTCCCCGCCCCCTCATTATTTTTTCAAGACAGGGTCTGGCGTAGTTCAGGCTGGCCCTGAGCGCACTAGGTAGCCCAGGCAAGCCTCGAACTCAGCTATCCTCCTGTCTCTGCCTCCTGATTGCTGGGATTACAGGTATAAGCCACCACACCTAGCATTGTGGTATGTGGTATTGGTGGCTGGCTGTGGTAGAGTTGTATGTGGTTACCGGGGATCGAACCAGGGACCTTGCACTTGCTAGGCAAGCAGCAGAACTACTGAGCTCAATCTCTGACCCCCATAATCTTTATTTTAATGATACAAAAGCCACTTCCACTTCTATCTTATTATTTTTTTAATTTCACAATGGTCTAGACAGATCTTCAGCAGGTGACTGTGGTTTCTGTTTTTCTATCTCAAGTAAATAAAGTACTTAGAATAAAATAAGCTATAAACATAAACAATGTTAGTATTTTCATTTTAAAGATGTGCCAAGTAACTTGTGCAAGATGACAAAGACTAAATGGAGCATGTAGGATGTGAGTCCAGAGTCCATGCTTTCCTACTTTACATGTTAATGTGTTTTGTGATTACAGTCAACACCCCCCTCCCAGAGGCCTATTTCTTCCAGAAGAACCACTCAGTGGTTACTGTTGACTTTTTTTTTTCTTTTTGTGGTACCAGGGATTGAACTCTACCCTTGTGTGTCCAAGGTTGGCACGGCACCACTTGAGCTAAATCCCCAGTCCCACTGCTGACTCTTTAGGGGACAGTTTAGGTATACTCAGGCTCACTCTGCATTGCTTCTGAAGCCATACTTAATACTATCATCTTTGAGCACCACCCTAAACTTTCAGAAGAGGAAAGACAAAGCAAACAAGAATGAAAATCTGGGGCTGGAGGGTTGGCTCAGTGGTTCCGGTGCCTGCCTCGCAAGTGCAAGGTCCTGAGTTCAATCTCTGGTAACCACATACAATGCTGGGCATGGAGACTCATGCCCAGCAGCAATCAATGCCACATACCACAGTGCTAGGCGTGGTGGCTCACGCCTGTAATCCCAGCACTCAGGAGGCAGAGGCAGGAGGATTGCTGAGTTCCAGG
>PVIC010008812.1:0-21968 GCA_004025085.1 Thryonomys swinderianus
AAAAAAAAAAAAAAAAGAAAAAGAAAACAGGACCAATCAAAGTAAGTACTGGTCATATGCTTATATGAGGAAAGATGAAAAGGACTTGGAATTAACTGAGAATCATTTTCAGGAATAAGAAAGAAAAACTAAAAGCTTGCCCCCAAAACTCACAGAACTTCCATGAGATAGTAAAATTTTGCAAGAGCTTGAAATCGTATATGAAGAACAATATCTAGAATTAGGAATTTAGGGTTTAACTGTTGTAGCCAGTGTTATGCATGCAGATTTAAAATTTCCACTGCAGTCACACAGATAGTTTATTAGCAGTCTTGTTTAAAAAATGTTTAACTCAACACATTAAGAAAGAGTCGAAGCTGGGCGTGTCTTCATGCAACTATAGTACCAACTACTTGGGATATTGAAGCCAGAAAACTACTTGAACCTGGAAGTTTGGAACTATCTTAGGCAACACAAGGAGACCCTGTCATTTAAAAAAACAAAGAAGGGGGACAGGGATGCAAAGATCTGGTAAGACTTAGGTCTTTTTTTTTTTTTTTTCTTTTTTGAGAGAAGGTCTCACTGTGTTGCCTACTCTGGACTTAAACCTCTGGGCTTAAGTGATCCTCCTGACCATAGGAACACATGCTCCAGTCTATTTTTTTTTTGAGACAGGGTCTTGCTTTGTAGTTCAGGCTGGCCCTGAGCTCACTATGGTGCCCAGGCAAGCCGCCGCGAGCTCAGCAATCCTCCTGTCTCTGCTTCCCGAGTGCTGCAGTCTAATTTTTTTTAGAAAGGAGACTGCAATGGAGTATAGATTCCACAATCAACTAAATCTTTATTTTGCTGTTATATTCTGCTATTCTTATTAACCTAAAAGAAATGCAAATACATGAAAGTTAAGTATGGTGATACACACCTATAATTCAAGCACTGAGGAAGCTGAGGCAAGAGAAATGCAACAGTCTAAATGTCCATCAACAAATACATAAAGAATTTGTGGTATATATGGAATACTTCTCATCCTTAGAAAAATAAGTAAATCTTGTCTTTTTGTTGTTTCAACATAGTCGCCAAAGTTGGTTATAGAAGCAGGGAGTAGAAGATGGGCATGGTATCGCATGTCTGTAATCTCAGCACTTTGGAAGCTGAGGCAGGAAGATTACTATGAATTTGAGACCAGCCTGGACTGTGTAACAAGTCCCTGTCTTCAAAAACAAGTCAACAACAGGTAGTTGCCAAGATGTGAGGATGGGAGAAAAAGAGATTGAGAGAGTTTGCTCAAAAGATACAAAATTCTGGCCTGGGATTTAGCTCACTGGTGCTGCCTCCTACCTTGCTAAGTGCAAGGTCATGAATTCGATTCCTGGTAACCCAAAAATCCCCAAACAAACAGAAAATAAGTAAGAACAAAAGAAGAGTTTGAAAGCAGAACAAGAAGAAGTGTTATTTCAAAAAGTAACAACTAAACAAAAATGACTTGCATGAAGGGAAATTACTCTTTCCAGGTGGAAGATATTATGAAGTATTTTTGGTTTCTAAACATCATTCTTACGGTGTTTCAGTATCCAAGAGATCTTTCCCAGAGGCATGGACATAGTCCAAAGGTCAGTCTACTTCGTACTTATTTTATAAGGTACCTTAAATATCCCATGGCCAAATGGTTCATTTGGATTTCATATCTCCAGCTGTAATTGCCCAAGTAATCAGAGCTATAATATAGAAGACATAATATTAATAACTGAGTTACTCATTTCAAATTAAAATTGGTGCATAATCTTCAAGAATAGGGGTTGGCAAACTTCTTTTCAATGCTCTGGATTGAACCTAGGACCTTTGTACTGAGCTACAACTGAGCCCTTTATTTTTTATTTGAGACAGGGTCCCCTCAAGTTCCTCAGTTGCTGAACTGGGCTCAAACTTGCTACCCTCCTGCTTCAACTTCCCTATGTGTTCTGATTATAGGTATGTGCCACCACACTTTAGGAAACTTCCTTAAAATGCTAGAACGTAAATATTTTTGTCTTTGCTACTTGTCATAGCTACTCACCTCTGCTATTGTGACATGAAAGGTGCCACAAGGTATATAAATGACTATGACTATTTTCCAGTAAATCTTTATTCACAAAAATAAGTACCAAGCAGATTTGACCCTTGGAATACACTTTGTCCATGCCTCTTCTAGTACTTTTGTAAATATTCACCAAGAGAATAAGCCTGTCTGAAAGACAAAGATAAATGCATAAAATTTGTTTTCAGTCTACCTCTAGTCTGGTGATTTAGGCAAGATTTGTATAACAATGCATACTTATCTACTGTTTGATGTATTAAAAAAATGTGCTTGAAACAGTGAAAACAAAGGCCCAAAGAAATTAGATTTCTTCTACAAATAGGTACAAAAGGAAAAAAGTAAAGTGGTCAGATCTGTGAGAGACAAGTGTAGTTGTGGAGAATGGACTGGAGTAGGAAATCACTTAGAAGACTGTAGCAGTAGTCTAAGCACAAGCTAATTCATCTGAATCCAGAGTGCAGTGGATGAAGTGGTAAGCCTTAGAGATCATTGAGGTTAGCATGTTCAAGGCCCTAAGATCAATCCTAGGGTGGGGGTTGAAGTTTCTGGTACCAGAATCTTGATGAAAATAAAAATAAAGGCCGGGCGTGGTGGCTCACGCCTGTAATCCCAGCACTCGGGAGGCAGAGGCAGGAGGATTGCTGAGTTCGAGGCTTGCCTGGGCTACACAGTGAACTCAGGGCCAGCCTGAACTACAAAGCAAGACCCTGTCTCAAAAAAGAAAAATAAAATAAGATAAAATAACCTATTTGAACATAGTGCATTTTAGGTCCCTGTTGGATATCCAAGGAGAAAAATGTCCCCTAGAAAAGAAGTTAGAAATTTGAATTATTGATAAAGCCATGAGATGGGATGTAGTTTTAAAAAGAAATCAGTATGAATTCTTAGGTAAGGCCTATCATTAATGAGTTGGTGAGGGGAAAAAAAAAAAGCATTATAGAATGTAAAAAATCAAGGAGGAGAATCAGGACTGAGTGCCACCAGTGCCAATAAGAGAATTCTAGGATATTCCAGATCAACCAGGAGGAGAACAGAAAAGAGGCTTTCAGATGTGGCAAATAAAAGGCCCTTATTGACTGTGAAGAGTTCCCTTTGTCATTGTGCCTGCTAAATACACATAGGACTTGTGTTGCTTAGTGCTTTGAGGTTTACAAAGCCCTCTTCCCTGGTCACTGCTAACAAAAGCAGAATCTGGATAGAACTAAGCTGAGCACAGTACGCTTCTATGTCAGGTAGGTCCTCAATGTCGCCTCAACCCTAGGAAACCTGTCGGTGGGGCAGCAGGTGCCCTAACAACAATCCCAGTGGTTTATTAGTAGTATCCCTTTGTGATATCTGCAACCACCTCTTAGCATTAAAGCAATAACATTAGTCTACTAAAGTGCTGTGATCTATCTTCCGATTCATCTGTGCAGGTAGCCACAGAACCTCTTGTGAGAGATGACACAAAAATTCAGAAAATGCCTAGTAAACAGACAGGCTGGAAGTGTGGGCAGACAGACAATGGCTATTAAGTAATGAAACATGTTGATGAGATAAGTAGATGAAACAAGGAATTTAGAAAACAAAGATTGTATATAGCCTACATTCACTGTAAATGTAAATTACTTTGAAAGTAAAATCAAATCTTAACCCTAAGTTAAATTTTTAAGGATGAGCATCTTAATGTATTACTACTTTATAACTTATTGAAACTTGGCATTTTTATATTCATGTACCTCATTTTTAGAGAGGATAATATTAAAGGCAAAGCACAATTTTTACATGACTCAGAAGCCATTATGTTATTAATATTTAGAGGTGCACAGGAACTATTAAGAGTATGCACATTCACTAATATCTCACCTTATTCCAAAAAGAATTTAAGTAGACTTATAACTCCTAGAAATAAGTTAGTATTATATCATCCTGTAACCATTTTGCTTCTTATTGGGCCTGGGAGTAGGAAAGAAAGTCTTTTTAGTTAAAGATAAAAAGAGAAAGATGAAGAAGAAAGTATCATTATCTAATACATAGAGCTCAAGTTAAGTTAGAATAGCGAATCTGGCTCCAGGTGTCTGAAATTGCTACCTGTATGTCAGATAACTTGCAGAAATCTTGAGACCCCAAATGGATCGTCCTATCTCTAACAGACACAAATCTTAGGTAATTTCTCCATCAGCTCCTTTTGCCTGCCAGCCACAAGCCATTTTTAAATTTTTAATTTGCTAAAGAAAATTTAAATCATTCTGTTCTTGCAGCATATTCACTGAGAGTGTAGCATATTTCATTCAGGTAGAGTCTAAATTATATTGTGTTTAACAGCCTGCAAAGAACAAAATCATAGGGCTTTTTAATATAAATTGCTTCTTTAGGTTCAAATCCTTGATTTACTATCTTTGTGAACATGGAGAGGTTCAATTTTTGTGCCTTTGGTTTTTTTGTCCATAAAGTGGAGCTAACTATATTCCTTTGCCTCACAGTACAGTTAAAGGAGATTATCCACACTGAAAACGAGTACACAGTAGGTTCTCCTAGGCAGGACATGGTCACTGTTGGTTGATACTGTAGTCATCCTAACTGAGAAGAGCTACTTACCCACAGTACTCACCCATACTAACTAGTATTAGCCCACTTTGTGGACAGACCCTAAATTTTGAGTGAATGTTCAACTTAGCACAAAATCATGCAAGCATTCTTGGCAGAGTTAGGATTTGAACTGGGTTATACACAGTACATAGTTTCCTTGGGGCTTGTCATTAGAGTGGGGAATAAATAGGTTTCATCTCAAGTTTCAGCTCTAAAGAGTTGAGGTACCTGGGCTGCATAGTGAGCTCAGGTCCAGCCTGAACTACAAAGTGAGACCCCGTCTCAAAAAACAAAACAAAAAAATACAGGGGTCCGGAGATTTAGTTCAGTGGTTCCGGTGCCTGCCTAGCAAGTACAAGGTCCCTGGTTCCATCCCCAGTAACCACATACAACAATACTGGGTGTGGTGACTCATGCCTACCAGCAATTAGTACCACACACCACAATGCTGGTCATGGTGGCTCATACCTGTCATCCCAGCACTCGGGAGGCAGAGGCAGGAGGATTGCTGAGTCGGAGACTTGCCTGGGCTACATAGTTAGCTCAGGGCCAGCCTGAGCTACAAAGCGAGACCCTGTCTCAAAAAAAAAAAACATTCAGGTAGATTTAGATTTGAGTATCTTTTTTTTTCTTATTGAAAAAACACAAAGAAACAAAAAAAAAACTTTTAATTTGAACACATCTTGCAATGAACTTAGTAATTTATAGAATCATTTCAGCCTTGCAGATTTGCCAGAAAGGTGTTACTATTCTTATTTTTGGTGAAAGTAGTTGTTAAAAGAGGTTCTTATACAAAAGGTTTTTCTTTGTAATGACTCCTCGTTTTTTGCTCTTCTCAGAGTATACAGGTTTAGAAATCAGGAAGTCATTGGTTACTTCTAATTTTAGGGTTAGCTTTGGAAATTTTAGAGAAGTAATTGAGAAAAATCTTTTATATATGAGCTGAGTACTAGTCTCCTTCAAAGGCAGAAAATGTGTTGGGTGTATTACATAAATATTTTAAATATAAAATGTGAAGTTGGTATATTTGATCTGCCTTTTCTGGACTTGGTTTTATTTTAGCCAGTGTTATCTCTTTCTTGGTATTTTTTATTTTATTGTGGAGAAGCAGAAACTTACATTTTATATTACCTAAGTGTAGGAAAAGCCAAAATCAGCTTCTGGGTTCCATCTCTTAAAAGACAGTACCTCAGGAAAAGGTAGCCACAACTGTTTAGCTTACTTAAGTACTCATCTTGGGCTTGCATTTCCCAGTATGAACTACCTTTTGGAAAATACCTATAGACAAAGCTCATGAAGTATGAAAAGTTAGTGCTCCACCCCCTAGCTGTAAAGTAGTAAGGAGAGACAGAGAAGGAATAGTTTTCCCAGGTAGAATTAGGTCTGTTCCCCTGTACTATGAGAGTCACTTAGTCTCTGCTTCTTGTTAAGATGGGTTTTAGGGATATAAAAGAAATTATCTCCTCCCCTAGAGATGTGGCTATCTTTGGGCACTTCTGACAAACTTTCTGTAGCCAAGCAAGAACTGTCTCTAAGAAAATATTCCCCATTACACACACACTACCTCGGAATTGATCTGCTCAGATTTGTTGAACTTTATTTATACCCAAACAAGAGTGTTATTTATATTTGATGTGCCCAGTGGCATTGACCAAGTTTAAATAAGCATCTAAAAGACCTTTATGAAAAATATGAGCCTACTGGGAAAAGACGAATTTTCTTTTTCCCCAAAGGCCATCCAGGAGTATAATTTACAAGGACTCTGGGAAGCATTCTCTCTGGAGGCAAATGTAGTGATGAAATTTTTTTTTTTTTTTTGAGACAGGGTCTTGCTTTGCAGTTCAGGCTGGCCCTGAGCTCACTATTGTAGCTCAGGCAAGCCGCCGGGAACTCAGCAATTCTCCTGTCTGTGCCTCCCGAGTGCTGGGATTACAGGCGTGAGCCACCACACCCAGCACTGTGGTATGTGGTATTGATTGCTGGTGGGCGTGAGTCACCACGCCCAGCATTCTATGTGTTTAACTGGGATCGAACTCAGGACCTTGTGCTTGTGAGGCAGGTGCCGGAACCCTGAGCTAAATCTCTGGCCCAGTGATGAAATATTCTTGAGGAGCTGTTATACTGTTCTCCATACAGCTGTACTGGTTTCTTTTCCCACCAACAGTGTATCGGGGTTCCTTATTTAGTACATCTTCCCTGGGTTTTGTTAAATAGCCATTCTAACTGGCATAAAATAATAGATAGAAAAATTGGCATTTTCCTAATGACTATTGAACATTTCTGAGGTATGTGTATGTTCTGAATCCCCATCAAAATACTGGGTGAGTTTTTCCTTCTGTAAGTTGTCTTTCCGTCTATTGACTGATTTCTTCGCTATGCAAAAGCTTTTTAGTTTGACGTAATCTCATTTTCATTTTTGCTTTTATTTCTTCTGCTTTTTAGGATTCTGTCCAGAAAAGCATTGCATGCACCAATGTCTGGATTTGTTTCCTCTGTTCTTTTCAGGTAGTCTCATAATTTAAAATGGTTTTGACCATTTTTAGTTTTTTTTTTCTTTTTACAAAGCAAGAAGGGTCAAGTTTCATTCTCTGTGTGTGGATATCCAGTTTTCCAGCATCATTTCTCGGAAAAGCAGCCTCTCAAGTTTACTGTTGCCACCTTTATTGAGGCTCAGTCAGCTCTCTTTTCTGCTCCATTCACGTGTATGTCTGTGCTTATCCCAGGCTGTCCTGTGTACTGTGGCTCTGTAGTATGCCTTCAAATCAGGTATTAAGATGCGTCCAGCTTTGTTCTTTTTACTCAATTGCTTTCACTATTCAGGTCTTCTGTGTTTTCATTACTACATCTAATTCTGTGAAAAGTGTCATTGGTATTCACATGGGATTGCATTGAGTGCCACAAGCATTTTCACTGTATTCTGATCCATGAACATTGGAGGCTTTCCATATTTTGAAATTTACTTTGAAGTATAATCCTTCTATACCTCATTTGTTTAGAGCTTTTATCATGAAGGTCTTCTTTCATCAATGTTTTGTAATTTTCATTGTAGAGATCTTTCATTTCTTCAGTTAAGTTTATTAGGTTTTTTGGTTGTTTTTTACTTTGGGTTTTTCTCAGAAAATTGGTGATTAGTATTTTTTTAAAGCTACTAATATTGATAGATTGATAATGTAGTCTGCTACTTTACCAAATTCATTTACCAGTTCTAACAGTCTTTTGTTGAGATCATTAGGTTTTTTTATATGACATGATTTAATTCTCATTTTTTCCCATTCCCCATCCACCCCCCCAGCCCCCCACCCCCTAATAGGTTTTTCTTTACATAGGATAACCTCATCTGGAAACAGTGATAATTTAACTTCCTCCCTTCCTATTTTTCTTTCCCTTCCCTAATTGCCTTAGCTAAAACTTCTGCTGGTAAAATGAATACAAGAATAGTGAGAACAGACACCCTTTTCTTGTTCCTGAACTTAGATGAAATACTTTCAACCTATCACCATTCAGTATGGTGTTGGCTATGGGTACATAATACATAGCTTTTATTACTTTGAGATACAATCCTTCTGTACCTCATTTGTTTAGAGCTTTTATCATGAAGGATGAAGGCAGATTTTTATTTTTAACTCACTATTAGCCTTTCCTGGCATTAAACCCAGTGATACCCTCTTGCCTCAGCTTCCTGGATGCTGGGATTTTAATTAGGCATCACCACATCGGGCTTCTTGAATTTTATGAAATGCTTTTTCTGTTGATTTTTTTTTTCAGGACTGAATACTGAAATCAGGCTTCTTCACACTGAGCTGCTTCCCCATCCCTGCATGTGTGTGTGAGTGATACTAGTGATATAAGGCTAAGCTACAACCCTAAGCCCACATACACCTTTTTGAGGGACAGCCTAAGTTGTCCAGGCTAGGCTCAGACTTGTGATCGTCCTATTGATCCCTCCAGAATGCTAGGGTTATGGTTGTACCACCACGACAAGCTTTTCTGCATCCATTGTGAGATGATCATGACTTATATCTCATTGTGTTGACTGGATGTATGATTTGCTTACTTGCATATATTGTTCCAACCTTGCATCCCTGTGATGAAGTCAACTTGATGGTGGTAAATTAGCATTTTAATGTGCTACTGAGTTAATTTCCTAGTACTTTATTGAAAATGTTTGCATCTGTGCATCAGAGACATTGGCCTATAATTTTTTTTTGTTGTGTCCTTGTCTGCTTTTGGTTTCAGGTAATGCCAGCCTCATACAGTGAGTTTTAGAAAGATCTCTTCCTTTTAGTTTTATGGAGTAGCTTGACAAGATTTAGCAAAAGACTTTTTAAAAGTCTGACAAAATTCAGCAATGAAGTCATCCAAACCTGAGCTTTTCTTTGTTAGAAGACTTTGTATTAATGATTCAATCTTATTACTTGTTATTGATCTATCGAGGTTTTTTTTCATGTTCTCAAAGTTCAGTTTTGGTAGGTCACATAATATCCGTATTTTTTTCATTTCTTTTAGGTTTACCAATTTGTTAGCAAATAGTTTTTCATAATAATCCTAGTGGTCTTTTTTTTTTTTGAGGCATGGTCTCGCTTTATAGTTCAGGTTAGCCTTGAGCTCACTATGTAGCTTAGGCAAGCCTCGAACTCAGCAGTCTTCGTGCCTCTGCCTCCCGAGTGCTGAGATTACAAGTATGAGCCACCACGTCTGGCACTGTGATATTAATTGCTGGTGGGTGTGAATCACCATCCCCAGTTTTGTATGTGGTTACCGGGATCGAACCAGGGGCCTTGGTAGGCAGGCACCAGAACCACTAAGCTAAATGTCTGGTCCAATCCTAATGAGTGATCTTTTGAATTTGGGTAGTATCATTTGTAATCTGTTTTACCTGTCTTTATTCATTTATTACCTCTGGTTTTATTGAGACTTTTTTTCTTGATTAGGTTAGCTAAATTTGTTAATTTTATCTCCATTTTTAATTTTTCCTTTTTGTTATTTTTTGGGTTTTTTTTGGCTATGAGGTGTGTAGCTCAGTTTGGCCTCAAACTCATTACAGTCCTCCTGCCTCAGCTGCCTGAGTGTTGGGATTATAGGCATTTGCCATCGTGGCTAGTTCTATTTTATTTCTATTCTGATCTTTTACTGATTTTGGGTTTGGTTTTTCTTTGCTTTTGTAAATCCTTGTAGTGTACTTTTTTTAATGTAGGTACTCGTGACTATAAACTTCCCTCTTAGTGCTGTTTTTTCCTGCATCCTACAAGTTTGGGAATGTTATGTTTCTGTATTCATTTGTTTCAAGTAATATTTAATTTCCCATCTGACTTTATCAGTGATCAAGCTGTTTGTTCAGGAGAGTTTTGTTAAATCTGGATGTCAGTACATACTTGTAACCTCAGTAGTCTGGCAGGCAGAGGCAGAGGCAAAAGCATCATAAGTTTAAGCCCAGCCTGGGCAACTTAAGACCCTGTCTCAAAAAACAAAATGGTGAAATAATGGAGGAGGGGAGGAGAGGAGGAAAAAGGCTCAGTACCAAGGCTTTGGAGTCAGTCCCCAGTACCATACTCACACCAAAGTGTTCTGCTCAAGAATTTGTACAGTTTCTGAAACTTTTGTTGACTTTGTTTTATTCCATGGTGATCAGAAAAGATACAGTTTTGTTTTTTGATGTTATGACTCACTTGGATGCTAGTATATGGTCTATTCTAAGTTCCTTCTGCTGGTGAAAAGAATGTGTTGAAATGTTCTGTTGAAATATTCTATGAAAGTCTGTTTGGTTTTTAAGTATGGTCTAATTCTGGTATTGCTTTTTGTGTGTATGGATGATCTGCCCATTGATGAAAATGGAGTGTTAAAATCTTCCTCTGTTACTATACCACAACCTGTCTCTTTCTTTGGTAATAATAGTGTTTTTTTATAAAATAGGCTACTCAGACATTAGACACATAAATTATAGTTGTTGATCCTTTGATCCTTTAATGACCATCTTTGTTTAGTCTTAATGTTTTTGTCTTAAAGCCTGTTTTGTTAGATGTAAGTGTAGCTAATCTTTTTGCTTTAGGTTTCTATTTGCCTGGACTACCATTTTTTCTGTGTTTACTGATGAGTTTCTTATAGGTAACATGCTGTTGGGTTTTTAAAAAATCTGTTCAGCCACTCTGTCTTACAATTGGAGGATTTTGTCCATTTACATTCAAGGTTATTGGAAGATGAGGACGTATTGCTACGTATTTAGTTCTTTTGAATTTTTTTTTATCTTTGTGGTTTGATGATGTAGTAATGTTTCTTTTTTATGTGTACATCTGCTATTCTAGTGATATTTATACTTTCACATTTTTAATGGGGTAATTATCTCTCACAGAAGAGTTCACTGAGAATCTTTTGTAAGACTCATGTGGTGCTCATGAATTCCCTCAGTTTTTCTCTTGGAAAGTATTTCTCCTTCATTTCTGAAGGATAATCTTACTGAATATAGTAATCTTGGTTGTCATTTCTTTCTTTCATGATTTGGAATATGTCTTTCCATTCCCTTAAGGCTTATACTATTTCCGAGATACTGCTGTTATTCTAATGGGTGGTATAGTTTTGACCTTGTATGTCCCATATGTGAATGGCTATGTCCCCAGCCCATAGTGTAATGACTTGAAGATAGTGAAACCTTCAGAAGCTGGAGCTTAATGAATGGGAGTTAGATCATTGGGAACATTTTGTTGAAGAAGCTGTTGACCCTGTGGCTCTTTCCTGTGTCTCTCTTTGCTCTGTAGCCACCAAGAAGTTAAAGACTGCCCCACCCTGCCATGTACTCCCACCCTGATATACTGTACCTCCACCTAGCCAGACCTCTGAAATTGTGAGCCAAAATAAACCTTACAGTAGACCCTTGACTTAGGAACTCATTTGTGAGGGCCAGTCATAACTCAGGTTGTTCAGTTGAAGGCTCAAGCTCCTCTAAACAGCCTTCAAGTCTTTCCTATACACAGGCAGATCACAGCGTTCTTAAAGAGACACTGGCCCAGACTTTCTTAACCCCACACAGGAAAAGATGTTGTGATCTTCCTTCCAGAGCTCTTTAAAGGTTAAATCTGTATTTGAAGCCATCTGGAAGCACAAGTAGCCAGGACTGGAGTTGTAATTCAAGACTTTGGTCATAAGTTAAAACCTAAATTCCTATCATAACCCAAGTTGTTTGTATCTCAGACTGGTCATAACTGAAGGGCCTACTGTATTAAATTGATGACCTCAAGTATTTTGTGTCAGTAATGGAAAGCTGACTAACAATGGAGATAACCCCTTCAGTATAACTTTTCTCTTGCAGATTTTAAAGTTGTCTACTTTTTATGTGTGAGACAGGGTCTCCTCGCTTTGTAGTTCAGGCTGGCCCTGAGCTCATTATGTAGCCCAGGTTAGCCTCAAAATCAGCAATCCTCCTGCTTCTGCCTCCCAAATGCTGGGATTACAGGTGTGAACCACCACACCCGGCATTGTGTGGTACCGATTGCTGGTGGGCAAGAGTTGCCACACCCAGTATTGTTGTCTGTGGTTACCAGGGATGAACCTGAAACCTTGCGCTTGCTAGGCAGGCGCCAGAACCACTGAGCTAAATCTCCAGCCCAAGTTGTCTTTACTTCTGATAGTTTATAATATGCAGTTGTGAATGTCTTTTTCTGGAAATGGCCATCCGGGGTCCTATAAATCTGAAGTACCTGAATGTTCCTATCTGTCTCAGTATCAGGAAAGTTTTCTGTTATATCATTGAATAGGACTTCTGTGCCCTGAGCTTTTTTCCCCTTGCTTTCAGAAAATGCAAATGTTTCTTCATTTTCTGGTGTCTCCTAGATCTTGAATACTCTGTTCTTTCTTCTTTTCCCTTGTTTTGTAGTTTTTGTCATTTTCTTCTTTTTTGGTTATGGCAGTGTTTGTCATACTCTGACAGATGTTTAACAGAAAGTAACTTGTCAAGCTCAGACATTCTTTCTTCTATTTGTTCTAGTCCCTCAGCTATACTTTGAGCTCTTCATTTCCAAGATTTTAGATTTTTTTTCAAAAATCTTTTTGCTCAATTTTTCATTTACATCCTGCATTGTACTCCTAATTTCACTTAACTGTTTATCTGTATTTTCTTTGACTTTATCGGGCTGTTTTATAATAAGCATTTGTTAAGTTCTTTATTGGGCATTTCATCTGTTTCTATTTCTTTGGAATCTATTGTTTTGGAGGCATTCTGTGACCTTGTTTTATCATATTGCTTGTGCTCCTACACTGAGATTTGCTACATCCCTTCCTGTGGTAATTTTATTAAACTAGAGACCTCAGTCCTTGCCATTGAAGTGAGTCCTTCAGTCTTCTCATGAGTGTTTTTGGCTGTTTCAGACTGACCCCAGTTCTTGGCATTCAGAAGCACTCTACGAAAAATGTGTTATTTACACAATTTATAGCCACCCTGCTTGAAGAACTACACTTGAAGACTGAAGACCTTGAAAGTTTAACCATCATATTTAGAATTAGTTGTTAACCAGAGAGGTGAGTTGGATTATATTTCACTTTGTGTTTTTTCTCATTTGCTGCCTATATGGGTTCTTTTCATATTGGAAATTGGGGGATGGGGTGGGGGGTGTTTAGTTCTGGAGATCAAATGTGGGGCCTTAGGCATGCTAGACATACGTCCTACTGCTGAGCAAATACTGTACAGACTTCAAGATGCCTCCAGCTTGCTGAGGAAGGTGTTCTGTTCCTGTGTTCTCAGCTACCTCAGTCACTTCTATCTATAGTACTTTTTTTTTTTTTTTTTTTGAGACAGGGTCTCGCTTTGTAGTTCAAGCTGGCCCTGAGCTCACTATGTAGCCCAGGCAAGCCTGGAACTCAGCAGTCCTCCTGTCTACCTCCCGAGTGCTGGGATTACAGGCGTGAGCCACCATGCCTGGCTATAGTACTTCTATTTGACCCCCATCTTTGTTGCTATTCTTCCTTTGTAGACTGTAGCAGATAGTTCTACTTCTTGCACTCTAGGAAACCCCTCACTAGTTTCTAAAGTCCAGGCCATCCCACATGTCCCAGTGATGTTTCTTCACAGGAAGTAAAAGTTTATTTCAGGGCCAGGGAGTTAGCTTAGTGGTTCTGGCATCTGCCTCACAAGTGTAAGGTCCCAAGTTCAATCCCCGGAACCATGGTAGCTCATGCCTGTAATCCCAGCACTCGAGAGGCAGAGGCAGGAGGATTGCTGTGAGGTCAAGGCAGGCCTGAGCTACACAGTGAGCTCAGGGCCAGCCTGAATTACAAAGTGACACTCTGTCTCAAAAAAAAAAAAGTTTAGGATCCAGAGATTTAGCTCAGTGGTTCCAGCGCCTGCCTAGCAATCCCAAGGTCCCTGGTTCCATCCTCAGTAACCACATATAACAATACTGGGTGTGGTGACTCACGCCCCCCCAGCAGTCAGTACCAGATACCACAGTGCTAAGTGTGATGGCTCACGCCTGTAATCCCAGCACTCGGGAGGTAGAGGCAGGAGGATTGCTGAGTTGGAGGTTTGCCTGGGCTACATAGTGAGCTCAGGGCCAGCCTGAACTACAAAGCGAGATCCTGTCTCAAAAAAAAATAAGCTCAGGGCCGGAGGGTTAGCTCGGTGGTTCCGGCACCTGCCTCGCAAGCGCAAGGTCCTGAGTTCGATCCCCGGTAACCACATATAATGCTGGGCGTGGAGACATGCCCACCAACAATCAACACTGCATACCACAGTGCCGGACGTGGTGGCTCACACCTGTAATCCCAGCACTCGGGAGGCAGAGACAGGAGGATTGCTGAGTTTGCAGCGGCTTGCCTGGGCACCATAGTGAGCTCAGGGCCAGCCTGAACTACAAAGTGAGACCCTGTCTCAAAAAGGAAAAAAAAAAAAAAAAGCTCAGCCTCACTACTGCAGTGATTCACTATGAATGTCATCCTACTGCTCCTTTCAGTGAAATCACCTACTCCCCAGGCAATACCTTAGTCATCTCATTTACAGATAATCAGGCAAATAAACTTGATGTTTTCATTGATTTTTTTTTTTTTAAGGCAAGGTCTTGCTTTGTAGTTCAGGCTGGCTTTGAACTCACAGCAATCCTCCTCCTGCCTCAGCCTCCCAAGTGCTCAGATTACAGGAATGTGTCACCACCCTTGGTGCTTCATTGAATCTTAATTATTTTCCTGGCATCTGTCTCCATGTCCAAGTATGTGCCTCTTTCAGAACTGTCTATCAGAATGTCTCCTAACTTTCCATCTGTTCCTTATTTCACATGCTCCAAAGTGCTTCAGTTCAGTGCTATAATTGAAAGACTTTGTCCTGAATTACACATGTTTCCCAGTACCCTTCCCGTGTGAGTTTCTGTACGACACACCTGATGACATGGCATATGTCTTCCCCCAGAGTGGCAAATGAGAACACACACCCAAGATGGAAGCCACAGTTTTTGTAACAAGTCAGAACTATCAACACTCTTGCTGTATTGTTCTAGAAACTAATCACTATGTCCAGCTCACACTCAAGATGAGTGGATTATCCAGAGACATGAATACTAGGAGGAGGCGGCAACCACTGGGGGCTATGTTAGCAGCTGTACCAGAGGTGTCAGCATTGTTCAGTAGATCTCAGTTTTATATATAACACACCATACGGATAAGAGTTACTTCACACTAATCAAGGATATCACTCACCAATCTGTATGGCCATGATAATACTGTGAATCATGGTGTTTAATCTTTTGTCTTGCCTAAGCCATGATGACTTGTCATTGACTGCATATAAAATATATAGTAATATATGTAATAAAGCTTCCTTTTTAAGTATACTTTTATTATTTTTTTAAAGGGCAAGCAGCTCGTGGGCCTCAGATTAGACATGTCTGTATCAGCTAACCCGGTCTGGTGAGGAATGGGGAGAGATACAGAATTTTCTAGTGGACTGAGATCAGTCAAGGCCTGTCCCTGGAATTGAATATGAGGCTAGGTTTCTTCTGTCCAACCTACTGGTAGTACAACATATTGGGAAAGAAATAGAACATGAATTGGGAAGATAAAACAGTATCTACAATAGCTGGTGAAGTAAATGTCCTATTCAAACTGTCCTTTTTCTCTTCACAGGTATAATTTAGGAAGAGAGAACAGAAGATGAACTTCTACTCATATCTGGAAATATAGTCCTAGTCATGGCCTGGTGGTGACTGATAACTAGCTGTGTTCTGAGAAAGACCTTTACCTTCTCACATTCCATTCCCTGTCTCCTACTGCCTGACTACAGAAGATAACTTCCAGACAGGAGAACCGTTATGCCAACAAAAATAACCCAGGTCCTCCCAAGCCCTGGCTGCAAGACACAGTACTTTTATTTGAAAAAATTTGAAAAAAACAGAAGTTTAAAAGTTGAGATACAGATACAAAAACAGACCTTTACTGCAGTATACAAAATTAAACAGAATGACTCAGAAACCTGAAATATAAAAGCTACGACAATAAAATGTTTACAAGAAACAGGGAGAAAACTTAGATGACCTTCATGTGGGAAAAGAGTTACTACGGTAGCAAAAGTACAATCTGTAAAATGAATTAAAATTTTGCACTTCAGAAATGACCACTAAGAAATTTAATTGACCACCCAATGACAAAAAATTTTTCTAAATCATGTGCAATATAGGATTTGCATTCAGAATATATGAATAGTTCTTAAAACTCAAGGCAAACAATTTAAAGTGGACAAAAGATTCAAGTAGACATTTCAGCAAAGATAGACCAAAGATGGCTAATGTGTCCCATCACTATTAGGAAAATGCAAAGCTAAAACAAAATGTATCATGAGAATGACTGTGGTATTATAAAAATGCTAGATGTTAGTTTAAAATTTTAACTATAAGCTTACCACGTTAAACCCCATTGTACTCAATATGCCACCTGGAGGGAAATGTGTTCATACAAAAGATTTTATGTAAATGTCCACGGCAGTATTAATCATAATTGTGAAAAATGTTGAAAACAATTTGAGTGACCATCAGTTGGTAAGTAGAGTTTTTAAATGACATATCCCATACGGTGAGGTACTGGTATGTGCTACAAACATAGATGAACTTCAGAAACACTCTTGATAGGTGATAACAGTCCAAAAGAAATCCCTAAAGCAGGTATATTAGTGTATGGGCTTAGAGTGAAAGCAGGGATCATCAGCAAAGGATTTCTTTGGGCTGATAAAAATGTTTTAAAAGTAAGTTGTGGGTTTTGCACAGTTTTGTAAGTTTTAAAAATATCTGTGCACATAAACTGGTGAAATAACTATATGTACTTATATTTCAAGTAAATAAGTCCTCAAAGGGACATAGCCAACCCAAACAGTTCCCAGTGGCTAATGCCAACATGACTTCAACAGCAGCTAACAAAAAAAATCCCATAGTATTGGATTATAATCCAAAGAAATATAAAGGTATAAAACATAACTAGTCCATACTGATAAAAGTCACTTAATAAATCAGAAAGAGACATAGTTTTAATACCAAATAATATATGTACACCTTCCACACCACCCAGAGAGGGGTCCATATTGCGTTGCTCTAGGTTATAATAAAAGAAACTCAAGGGCTGGAGATGTAGCTCTGTGGCGCTTGCATACCATGTATAAGGCCCTGGGTTTTATTTCCAGTATCCAGAGCCTTTGATGTCCTGGCTGTGAAAGTGGAAGATGTCCCAAAATTCCTTGCAGCAAGAACTCACTTAGATTGCACCAACTTTTATTTCCAAATGGTAAAGTGTATCTACAAAAGGGCAAAGTGATGGTACCTATATCATAAATCTGAAGAAAACCAAGAAAGAATATTTGCCAATAGCTTACACCATTCAATACCCAGCTGATCCCAGTGTCGTATTCTCCAAGAATACTGGCCAACCGGCCGCGCTCAAGTCTGCAAGTGCTACTGAGGTCACTCCTGCTCCGTACTTCGCTGCTGCAACCTTCACCGTCCAGATCCAGGCAGCCTTCTGGGAGCCTGTCTTTTCCAAGTAACCAGTCGCCAGGTTGACGACCAGCCTGTCGGAGGCATCGGGTGAACGTGCCTGCCACGACTGTGCCTAACAGATTCTCTGCTCTGCAACACTGGTAAGGTTGATGGTAGTCTAGAATTTCTGTGCGGTCTCCAGTCAGCACCCATGGCAGGTCCTGCCTGACCTCTGCTTATATTATAAAGGGACAAAAAACTGAGTACGCCAGGGCTAAAAAGGCTGTGCGAAGAAGGAATTTCAGGGCAAAGCTCTGGGTTTCCTGCAACTTATGCCAAGGTGCAGGCTGTGTGGAAGGAAGCCTGTGCTGATCTAGTGGGTGTTGACCGAAGACCGGACTGCTGCTCCCATTGCGCAGGGCCCTGAAGGTTAGGGACAGCCATACAGTGACCTTACACTGTTTTCCTACAAGCTCTTAAACTAAAAAAGAATTGTCCATTTCTAAATAAATATGTATATAATACTCTTTTTAAGAAGTAGACTAGCCTACTCTCTGGGGGTGGGTTAAATTTAGTGATTTGCTTTCAGAAAACAGTAAAGAGAAACACTACCTTTATTAGGGTTAATACGATCAGTGATCTGATGCAGGTATCACATACTGCCTGGTATTAATGATAAGGGCGCTTGACCTCTGGGATGCTCCCAAAACCCCATAACCTGTCTGTGAGAAAAAATAAACCCAGTTTGGGGCATTTTCCTGCAGGGTATTTAGCCAGTATTCCTCAAGACTGTCACGGTCATAAAAGATAAGGAAAGGTTGAGGAAGTCTACACATGAGGAACACGTGAAAACTAAATGCAGTGTGTTGCCCTGCTCTGGATTGGAACAGAAAGAAGATAGTAAAATAGTGGATAAACTCAATTAAAGTCTGGTCAGCAGTAATGAACCAGGACAGCTTCTAAATTTTGACAAATAACAGCCTGGAAAACATAAAATATTAACAAAGGAGAAAGATGGATGAGCAATAAACAAAAACTGCAATTTTCTGTAAATACAAATAGAAAGTTTAAGAGTGAAGGAGGAAGGTAGGCCAGCCAAGCATGGCAGGCCAAGCCTGGAATCCCAGCACTTAGAAGGCTGAGGCAGGAAGATTGCTGGGAGTTTAAGGCCAGCCTTAACTGTAAAGTGAGATCCTGTTTCAAAAAAAAAAAAAAATTCTGGCTGGGCACAGGAGAACCAAGGACTGCTCTCAACATCAGCCTATCAGTAGGATAAAGGGTCTGAAGCTGGCCATGCCTTGGTTTGCCTGGGACAGTTTTAGTTTATACCCGTTATCCAGCAACATTCTTCATTAAAGGCAACCCTTTTACTTCCAGAGGTATCTGGTTTGAACCCGAATCTTAGGGTCACACCACCTAAAAGGCAGCAGTTTTGCTGTTGTGGTCGGAGATGGGAGGAGACTTATGTGAAGGCGTGAAGGGTGCATTCCATGTTGGGAGGTGGAGCTGAAAGTCGGGACACAGAAGGGAACAGCCTTGACCCTGTCACCCTCAAGAGGACAGACCCAGAGACAGGAAAGGTATTGGGCTGTGAGCTGCTTCTTTAGACACAGAAGTCTGAATTTGGAGAAAATTCAGAGCACAGTGGCAGCCATAAGAAGACAGTCAACTAGGGTTGAAAGTCAACCAAAAGGGGTAGACGTCTTTGGATGGAAATACATTTTCAAGGATGTAGGAAGGAAAGGGACTAAAACTCTATAAATGTAAAATATTGGAAGTCAGTATTGGAAAAATACTGGAAAGCGTTTCTCCTCGCCTCTCCTACATTCTCGACCTAACTTTTCCTGGAACGTCACCCCTGCTAACTCGCAGGTGCTGTGGGGTCCCGCTGACCGCCGCCTTCCGCCGAGTCCTCAGCCTCGGCCCGCCTGTGGTTCGGTCATGTGTTCTGCTGACTCACAGCCCGCACTGTCTTGTCTCCAGAGCCCCGTGCCCCGATCCCATGTGACTTCACTGTTGAAGTATGTGACATCCCACAAGAGAAGATTACTTCCAGGTTTTCTTGGGAACTCCCAAGTTTCAGAGTAGGGAAAAAAATGTCTTGCAAAAATCCTATTGTTCTGCCATAGAAACAGTATGAATTCTAAGTAGTTTTTACTGTAAAAGTAAAAAGTGTGACTGAGTTTCACTTCCATTTAAATACATATGCTGTTATGTTCAGAGAATACCTTTATTTAAAAACCTTGCCCTTTGAATATTTCTATTCCCATGAGATTCTTAAATCTTAAAAACTGTACTAGACTAAATCTACTTAGTGAAATTTCTTTGGGATATTAGCATCTTGTGCTTATAAGTCATATCGATGACTAGTTCCTCTTCACAGACTATCAGTAGGATAGTCTTTACTGCTTAGTGAACAGTATCTACTTCTCTGCAAAAATTTGCCTTGAGCCAGGGAATATGATGCCATTTTAGATCTTGGAAATCTTTGTAACTTGCAGTAGAGGTCCTGGTAGAGGAGGGTAAAGATATCTAGAAGGCTACTTCTGCTGGGCTAGGAAGTACAGCGGAGGGGGTAGAAAGGTACCCCAAGAGGCCTAAGGTCTGAAGTTTGGGCTGATTCCCGGGGTTCTGCTGTCCAGCCTGGGAGGCGTGAGCCACCATGTGGCCCCATGGGGATCCTAGCCCCTCACATCTACACTGCAAGCTGGAGCAGACAAGTCATGGGGCGGTTACTGCTGAGGACTGCCCTGTATGGTTCTGTATGATGCACAAATACTTCGATGAAACACGTTCCCCCGTGAGAACTGCTTTTCCACATTAAACTGGCAAACTACAAATGTCCATCGTTTCAGCCATTCAGCTTTCTATAAACCTTCGAGCCTTTGCTTGCTTACCCTTCCTTCCCTCAGGGAAAATATTTATGTTCTGGAAAACTGATAACCAGAGAAGGGCTGAGGCGGTATCGAAATACCTTTAGACACAAGCCTCTGGGCCCACAGAGAAAAGCCCATGCCAAGATGCCAGCCTTCATTCTTCTTCCCTGCACCTCTGCAGTCCTCCCCAGGGCAAAGGAGGATGTTGCCTGGCTTCAGAAGTAGCCAGCCCCTTGCAACAGCATCAGGAAACTCTGCGCTCCCTCAGGGCTTGCAAAACTCCCCTTGTCTTGCAGATCAAAAGCAAGTTCTCAGTCACCTCACTCTAGTTTGCATAATTAAAGAAAGTGGAAGCTGATTTTCTGAGAGACTCTGACCCAAGCAAGCTCCTAGGGCCTCTGACGGGATTAAAACAGCAAAGTGTTGTAGCAAAGAATCATCATTTGGACAACCAGGAACCAGGGCCCTGGATGCCCAGCTGACCTCCACTTAGTAGGATCATACAACCCAGAGTGTTTACATGATCAGGTACTGCGCTATTTTGAAGTTTACGTACATAAAACTTCATGTTTAGGGCCGGAGGGTTAGCTCAGTGGTTCCGGCGCCTGCCTCGCAAGCTCAAGGTCCTGAGTTTGATCCCCAGAAACCACATACAATGCTGGGCATGGAGACTCACGCCCATCAGCAATCAATGCCGCATACCACAATGCCAGGCATGGTAGCTCACGCCTGTCATCCCAGCACTCGGGAGGCAGAGACAAGAGGATTGCTGAGTTCGCGGCGGCTTGCCTGGGCTACATAGTGAGCTCAGGGCCAGCCTGAACTACAAAGCAAAGCCCTGTCTCAAAAAAAAAAAAAAACTTCATGTTTAATGTCAAAATGGGTACGGTTTTCTGGAGAATAGTTTGCTAATGTCTTCTGTAATAGCTTTATATTCATCTTTGATATGCAAAAATATAGCCTATGATGTTAACTCACTCCCACATCCTTACTGCTTGTTGTCACATGGGCACATTAACGCCTTATCCACCTGTGGACAAAGGATCATCTTTTATAGAAAAAGAACTTTCTAACCTGCTTCTATAAAGATCAACCAGAGTAGCTCTAAACTTTTCATTCCCTCCAGATAAAATTTCAGAGCATCTAGATAAAATTTCTTTTGTATAAAGAGTCTAGCTAGTAAGAAAACAAATTTCACAGGCCAGGGATTTAGCCCAGTGGCACTGTCCCTGCCTGACAAGCACAAGGTCCTCTGATTGATCCCCAGTATTGCAAGCAAACACCACACAAATTGAAAACTGAAAATCAGGGAGCAAGTCTAAACCCCTACCTTAACCTGGATGTAGTGGTGCACACCTGTAATCTCAGCACTCAGGAGGCTGAGGCAGGAGGATCAGCTGCAAGTTGAAGGGCAGCCTGGGCCACCTAGTGATTTTGAGGCCAGCTAGGCTACATAGCAAGACCCTAACTCAAAACCAAACAAAAGTATACCCAGTTAAGACCTGGAAACATTGACCTGAGACAAGGTAAGCCAGTTTTCAT
>PVIC010008812.1:22068-47385 GCA_004025085.1 Thryonomys swinderianus
TTGCCAAAAAGAAAAAAAAAAATGAGGACATGGAAAAAGGGGAAACTGTGTATACTGTTGGTAAGAATATAAATTAAAACATACATTATTGAGACCAGTATGGACATTCTTCAAAGAGTTCAAAATAGAAACACGATCTATCAATCTGACTACTGGTATATATCCAAAGAAAATAAGCATCTAAAGAGACATCAGCAGCCCCGTGCTTACTGCAGCCCTATTCGTATTAGCTAAGAAATGGAAATAACTGAAGTGTCCACTAACTCATGCATGAGTAAAGGAAATACGTTATATAGGAAATGGAATTCTACTTAGCCATTAAAAAGGAGCAGATCTTGGGCCAGCGGGTTAGCTCAGTGGTTCCGGCGCCTGCCTCACAAGCGCAAGGTCCTGAGTTCAATCCCCGGAAACCACATATAATGCTGGGCATGGAGACTCACGCCCACCAACAATCAACACCGCATACCACAGTGACGGGCGTGGTGGCTCACGCCTGTAATCCCAGCACTTGGGAAGCAGAGACAGGATTGCTGAGTTCGACGCTTGCCTGGGCTACATAGCGAACTCAGGGCCAGCCTGAACTGCAGTGAGACCCTGTCTCAAAAAAAAAAAAAAAAGCAGATCTCATTTGTGACTACATGGACGGAAACGAAGAGCATCTGTTCAGTGAAACAAGTCAAGTGCAGGAAAACACACTGCATGATCTCACACTTGGCATTTGAAAAAGTTGATCTCCTAAGAGCTGAGGCTAAAATGGCACTTTCCCAAAGGGTAGGGAGAGGAAGGAGGGCAGGAAGGAACCACTGGCCACTAGGTATAAGCTTACAGAGAGACCGTATTCTATGGCGCGGTCAGGGGGGTACAGGTCACAATTCCATACTGTACCCCATTAATATGCACAACCTTGTATGTTTTTACGTATCACTTTAAGCACAAAGGAAGGAACCCATGAGGGCAGCACAGCAAGCTCAAAATGGGACTCTCCATCTGGGACGAGAGCAGCCACTTGGGGAGACTAATCCCGCCCCTCCTTGTGCAGCACAAGGGCCATCTCCGTAGGAAACGCTGACCTGTGGTGGGCGCCAGTTTGAGTCACAATACACTTCAGTCTTTAAGGCTCTGGGGCTTCTGTGTTTGAGTCTCTGAGCTTAGTTACAGGTTGAGGGAAAATAACTGAGCAGCCCTTAGGTTTTGAGTCTATGAAAATGACTTACTTTAGGAGCTTCCAGGGAAAGCCTCTAGGGCAAAGAAATATTTAGCAACTGGGAAAGGAAGGTATTACTGAAGACTTTTCTAACCCTCTTTGGTAAAAGATCAATAAAACCAGCAAATATACCTATCACAATTTTGTTCTGTGAGTAAAGCCTTGAGTTTTTTATGGAAAGCACCACACACCAACATTGGCAATTGAAGCAAAGATTCTACAGAATAAAGGTTCCAGCCATTTGGGGGAAGACTGCATACTTTTTTGCTCTTTATTAGTTCAAGTAGTTTTTTGGGTAGAATTCCTAAAATTTCCTACACATATAATTGTCATCTGCAAATAAAGATTACTATATTACTTCTTTGCCAATCTCTAGCTCCCGTCTTCCCACCTGGCTGGGACCCTCAGAACAACACTGGGCATTACAGAGGGTGGGGACCTCCTGTTCCAGTCTTAAAGTGTGCAGCCTTTCACCACTGAGTATGTCTTGTGTACGTTTTTATAGAGAACCTTTACCAGGTTGAACAAACTCCTTGGTATTTAGAATTTGCTGAGGTTTTTAGCTTTAAATCATCAACAAGTGTTGAATTTTGCCCAAGGGTATTACCACATCTACACAGATTATCTTTTTTTCTTTTCATTTCTGTTATGGTAATTTATAATTATTGATACTTAATTAACCTTGCACCCTATGATAAGCTCTATTGGTTCATATGTATTTTCATTTTTGCTTGTTAGCATATTTTCTCAGTAGTTAAGTGTTTTGCTTATTTCATAAGTGATAATGGTTTGTAGTTCTTCTCATAATGCTTTTGTCTGATTTTGAAATTAAAGTAAAACTGGCCTCAAAAGCTGAGTTAGTGTACTGTTCAGTTCTAGTTCCTGAAAGTTCTGTATGGGCTGAGGATTGATATTATTTCTTCTTGGTTTTTTTTTTTTTTTTTTTGAGACAGGGTCTCACTTTGTATATGTGCTGCCAAAGCGAGCACAAGGGTCTCACTTTGTAGTTCAGGCTGGCTCTGAGCTCACTGTGTAGCCCAGGCAAGCCTTGAACTCAGCAATCGTCCTGTCTCTGCCTTCCGAGTGCTGGGATTACAGGCGTGAACCACCACGCCCAGCACTGTGGTATGTGGTATTGATTGCTGGTGGGCGTGTCTCCACACCCAGCATTGTATGTGGTTACCGGGATCGAACTCAGGACCTTGCGTTTGTGAGGCAGGCGCCGGAACCACTGAGCTAACCATCCGGCCCTCTTCTTACATTTTGACAGAACTCATAAATGATTCTGTTCAGGCCTAACAATTTTCTTTGCAGGAAGACTTCTAATTATAAATTTAATTACTTTCATTGAAAATCATTACTAACAAAAAGAATGAAAATCATTATTCCAAAAACAGTGACAGGGATAAAATTGTTTTCAGCGGTTTACCAAAATAGCTGTGGTCAGCTCACTGAGGGACTGCCTTGGGACGTATAGGACTCACATCTGCTTGTTTTCCTAACTTACTTTTAATGGATCTTTTAATAAAAGAAATGAGATATTAAACCACCTCATTTTTGACAAAGGAGCCAAATACCTTCACTGGAAGAGAGAGAGCCTCTTTAATAAATGGTACTGGAAAAACTGGCTTTGCAAATGCCCAATATTAATACTAGACCCCTATCTCTCACCACATACTGATCTAAAATCAAAATGGATCAAAGATCTAAATACTAAAACAGAAATACTACATCTGCTGGAAGAAAGAATAGATAAATCACTTGAGGACATAGGAGTAGCAAAGAACAAACACCAGACTGCTTGGGAAATACTACAAAGAGTCAGCAACTGGGACCTCACCATATTAAAATGCTTTTGCCCAGAAGAGAAACCACCCACAGAGTGAAGAGACAACTCATACCAAGGGGAAAAGTTTTTACCACCTGTTCAGATAAAAGAATATTATCTAAAATATATTAACTCTAAAAAATCAGATTCCCAGATTTAAAGACCCAATGCAAAAATGAACATCAGAAATGATAAGACACTTCTCAGGTGAAGAATTAGTGATGGCAAATAGAGATATGAAAACATGTTCAACATCAGTGGTCATTTGTGAAATGCAAATTAAAGTGACGCTGAAATTCCATCTCCAGCAAGAATGGCTGCTGTCAAGAAATCAACCAATAATAAACACTGACGGGGGAAAAGAACCCTTCTCCACTGTTGGTTTAGACTAGTGCAACCACCACTTTGGAAATGAGTGTGGAGATTTCTCAAAAAACGAGGGATAGAGGTTCCATATGACCTACCTATACCTTTTCTTGGGATCTTTCTGAAAGAATTAAAAGCATCACACCACAGTGATATATGCACACTCACAGTTATAGCGGCAGTTGGTAATAGCCAAAACTTGGAAACAGCCCCAATGCCCATCAACTGACAAGTGGATAAAAATGATGTGGGTTTTTTTATTCAGTGGAAAAGTACTCTGCCAAAGGAAGGATGAGCTTCAGACATTTGTAGCTAAATGGGTGACTTTGAGACCATACTCTTTATGTGAAATAAATCAGACAGACGTGTTTAAATACCTCATTGTTTCTCTTGTGTGAGAAACTGAAAGTGGAAATAAGGGCTGAAATTTACAGTGAATGGTGGAAAATGGGAAGAAAATGTTCAAATGGGAAGGGGAACAAGGGAGGGAGAAAGGCAGGGACAAGAAAGAAGTGAACAGAAGGAAGAAATAGAAACAAAGCTTTTGTACATAGGAAGGGGTGATAGCATAAAATTTTTAAAAGGAAAAAAAAAAAAAAAAGAACTGTGCCCTAAATTTTTTGTACTTTTTCTCAAGCTTTCACGCACCTTACCAGGAATATGACTTGCATGTAATATATGATAGAAAAATACAATGAATGTTTAACAATTTTTCAACTACAATAAAAGACACGGAAAGACATACTCCCGTTAATCCCTTTCGCCATGAACATTTTTTTTACAGTACCGGGGATCAAACTCTGGTCCTTATGTGTCCAAGGTTGGTGCGGTACCACATGAGCTAAATCCCCCGGCCAGAGTGCACATATTTATCCCCTCCTTCTTGCCACTTTCTGAAACAGCTCTGGCTCTCTTTCGTGAGTATCTTCAGCTCTCCTGTTTGCCTCATTGTCCTAAATTTATTCAAAACATTTTCCTTTCATGGTCACTTTGACTTTGGGGCAGAGCCACAAGCCACACCGTGGACCTGGTGAACACACTGCAGTGTTTTTACAAGTCTGCTTCCCACTGGAGGGAGATACACACTGAGGAAGACTCCTGGAATTGCCTCCAGAAATGGGAATAAAGGTGGAATATAGTGTGTCTGAACCAAATGGCAGAATTTTTGAAGATAAACAGTGACATGTCTTTCACTGTAATAATTTGAAATATTCACCGTAATTTTCAGTCATCTATCATGTTTTTGCTCTACAAAGTACTCTGAACAATATCCCTGTGACTTTGGCCTCTGCCTTTCCTGACATAATCAGTTTCCTATATATATTCTGGAAAATATCAGTTGATGTACAGAGAAGTAACCACGCATTGAAAATGGTGTCAAAATGCAATAGCTTTTGTAGCACTATAAGACAAAGTGTAATAAGAAGCGATGTTCTTTGGGATCATTCACATCCCAGTAAAGTCCAATTTTTAGATATTCAACACTATATTTCCCATTTGAGCTTGTAAAGCTACTATGTTAAATAACCACTCTTTTTTTTTGTTTGTTTTGTTTTTTATTTTGTTTTTGAGACAGGGTCTTGCTTTATAGTTCAGGCTGGCCCTGAGCTCACTATGTAGCCCAGGCAAGCCTTGAATTTGGCCATCCTCCTGACTCTGCCTCCCGAGTGCTAGGATTACAGGCGTGAGCCACCATGCCCGGCACTATGGTATGTGGTATTGATTGCTGGTGGGCATGAGTCACCACACCCAGCATTATATGTGGTTACCCGGGATTGAACTCCGGACCTTGTGCTTGCGAGGCAGGCGCCAGAACCACTGAGCTAAATTTCCAGCCCTAAATCACCACTCTTATAGATTATCTTGTACTATGTCAGGTAGATTCAGTGTGTACTCACCTATAATCCTACTAAATATTTATTCATTATTCTCTACTATGCTGCTGATACATTCATCATTACTGTTTGATGAACAGGATCATGAGAGATTTAATGCAACAGAATAGTAACTAAGTTTTTTTCAGTAGAGATGCCTCAAAAAAACTAAAAATAGACATATAATTTGTTCAAACTATACCACTGTCATTCACAGAAGAATTAAAGACAGCATATTACAGTGATATATAAATACATAAGTTTATAGCAGAGTAATTCACAGTAGCTAAGTGTGGAAAAAGCCTAGAGAGCCATCAACTGCTGAATGAATAAAGAAAACATGGTTTACATACACAATGGAATATTACTCAGCCATGAAGAACAAAATCATATCATCTGCAGAATAAATGGTGGAATTAGAGACATAATGCTAAGTGAAATAATACAGTCTCACTTAAATATAGCATGTTTTCTCATATGAACAATCTAAGAAGTGTGAGATGACAGGAACGTGGGGTGGGGTTGGGGAGGAGAGATGAAGAGGGTGAGGGAAAGAAATGATGGAAAGGAAAATTATCAATGTATCACACATATAGAAACCTATATATTCCAATAGTGAATCACTATTTTGTATTACTAATATGTATCAATTAAAAACATTTTAAAATTAGATTTTTATGGCTAAGTTTCACATTGTAAAATGAAAAATATCCAAAATAATTTATAACTGATCACTAAAATTAGCTGTAATGAACTGACCAGCACAGTGCTTTAGTGTCACGAGTAATTAACAAAATATTCATGGAAATGCTAATTAACTTTACAGTTTAAATTAGTGGAGTGAATGTGAACAGAATTGTTTCCTCAGTTTTTCAACCGGAAAACTGTTGATATAAGGAATACAGTGAAACAAAGTGTGAACCGGGAGAGCACAGGCTGCTGCAGACCGCGGGCCGGGCGAGCCCCCTCCCGGGCGGCGTGGGCAGAGGCAGCTCCGGGGCAGAGCCGCTTCCCGACGGAGTAAGTAGAAGGCAAGGAGCCCGGAGGTAGGAGTAATGGTTTGGTGTTTTTGAGGAAGTGAGAAACAGCTGAAGTCCCAAAACAAAAAGAGCAAATGATGAAAGGCAAGAGTCTGGGAAGGCAGCCTCGCGTCGGTCGCACAGCCTCGGGGCTGTGGGCTGCGGGGTGTTTGGGAGAATCGGGAAAACTGTAAGCGGGGCGTGACGGGCTGAGCCACCTTTAAAACGACCAGTGGGGCCGGGTGTGGTGCACACGCATGTGATCACAGGGCTCTGAGTGATCACAGGTTTGAGCCCAGCCTGAGCTACCCAGAGTGACTTAACCCCAAAGCAGGAGGGGACGGAGCCCAGCGTGAAGCCCCTGGGACAGATCCCCAGCACCACAGAAGACAGTCATTTTTGAAAAATCATGAAGTACTGCACGGAATACAGAGGGGTTAGAGAGAAGCCCAGTGAGGTCAGGGGAGATACCGGGGGTAAAGCAGCGGAAACCGGGAGAAGAGGGTGAGTGTGGGAAACAGGATGTCGTGATGAACTGAGCGAAGGCTGCAGTAAGTCATGAAAAGCAGCTAAAATGGGGGCGTCCAAAAGCAGACGGGTCAGCATGTGTGGTGGGCGTCAAGGAGGTTTCCCGAGAAGGACAGAATGCGAGCACGGCCAAAAGCTATGTGGCAGGGGAGCTGAAAGATTGGGGATCCCGTCCTAAACAAAATCAGGGAGGTGGGCGTTCATGTCCCTGTGTGTGTGGGTACGTGAAGGACCTAGCTTCCCACGTGGTGTGTGAGTTGTTGAGAAGTAAACGGGAAAGTGGGGTGAGGTGAAATGAGGAGGGGCTGGAAGAGCTGGAGACCCCAGACAGGGGTGCAGCCCGCGCCGAACCCCACGGTTCCACATGGTCCCCGACAGGGCAGTACCTTGGGCTTCCTACCAGCCCAGCGGCACCAGGCCCTTCCTCCCAGTGCTGCGTCTGCCCCCAGCAGGGGCTCGGGCTGCTGCCACAGCCTGCCCAACGGCCAGGTGACTGATGAGTCAGTGGGCTGGGAGCTGGAGCCAGTCTTTGCCACATTTACCTTCTCTGAACACCTACACCCTATAAATGCCTCACATAACAAGTAAATTATCCCATAAACTCTGAGCTGGAGGCATCAGGCTGCCTCGCCGAAGGTGGTGGGTTTTACAGCAGCAGATGGGAAGTATCTCCAGGCCGCCAGGCTGACCTCCCATCCCCCAGCCCAACAGGACCTATGCCACCTCCGCCTCCCTCCAGCAGGCAGCACGCAGGCCTCACAGCCTCAGAGGAGCCCAGACTGTCACACGCCAGACTCCAGCAGCCCGGGGAGTGGGGAGGCTTGTAGTCTCATGCCGTCCCCCTCTGTGATACAACAAGTTCTTTACTTCCTCGTGGTTCCAGTTCCAGTGCAAATTCTACCGCTGGCTTCATCCATGTTCATCCCCACCAGCCAACATAGTGGGGTACTTAGAATGCGTTTACTCGAGCAGAAAACATGATGGACCATGATGTGGATCTGAGGAATGAGACGAAAACTACTCCAGGCCTAGCCGGCGTCCCTCAGAGCTCCCCCTCCTTGCAAACAGCTCCTTTGACTTGACTGTGTGTGACAGTGTCGAACACTATCCCATTTAATAGTCAAAACAGCATCTCCATTTCACAGTTCGTTCTTAGCTACATTTTTTCCGAAGAGAAAACTAGAACTGAGGATGTAGCTCAGGGGCACCGCATTCCCTGGAAGCACGGGGCCCTGAGTGGAAAAAACCTCAGTGCAGAGAAACTACAGTTTGGATGATTGAAGATAACACTGCCGGCAAGACGCAGAACGAAGACTCATACCAGGGCTAGTGATCCCCAAAGGCCCCTCCCGTCAGGTGAGTCCCAAGTGCTTCTGTGGGCAAGTCCCGTCTTCCACCTGCCCCTGGGGGCAGTCAGCCCTGCGCTCACCCCTCCCGCCGCAGCAGGAAGCCGTTTATCAGATTAACAGCCTGCCTGCTCCGCAGCAGCCGGCAGGACTCCGAGGGAACTGGACGGGGCTGACGGGGCCTTTGGTGGAAGGAGAAGACCCAGGGATTATCTCAGGCTCGGATCACGGAAGCCACTTGGCCTTTCCCCTCCCCAGAAGAGCATAATATGTCCTCTGACATCAGTGTCAGTATCAAGTAATGGGGTCTAGAGCCAGATAAGATCTGGGTTCGTGTCTTGAAAGATTTTGTCCCGAGATAAGCTGCTTAGCCCGACAAGTGTTAAGGCATGATCTAAAGCCACCTCCACAGTTTGTCTTGGGCCCCCGGAGAGATGACACTTCAGGAGACCATGCCAGACCTGGACCCAGCAATGCCGGAGGGCAGGAGTTCTCTGTCCTCTTAGCTCACTAGGGGAACTGGTCTCAACTTCCAGTAAGCAAACTAAAGTGTCAGTAGACTCAGGGGCCACAGCTAGAAGGATCCCAAGGCCCTTTCCACTGCTGCGTCATTCTCTTCTCAAGAGCAAAACACGCAGGGGTGGGGATGCAGCTCGGAATTTCTGCGTCTGCCTGGCAAGCCCAAGGTTTTAAGTGTGATCCCTGATATCTCACACTCACACACACACACACACAAGCAAACAACAGGTTGCACTCTCCAAAACTACTGATTGGGGGTTTGACTGGGTAGCTGCCTAGAACCTGCACCTCTTCTTGCTGTGCTTCTCCACATTCGTGTCCCTCCTGTATCTTTGCACACAAATCAGACCGATCGTCATAAAGCAGGGGAGAGGATAACATAACAGGCAGAACGGGAGGGAGAAAAGAGGTAAATA
The DNA here is from genome assembly GCA_004025085.1 of Thryonomys swinderianus. Lineage (NCBI taxonomy): Eukaryota > Metazoa > Chordata > Mammalia > Rodentia > Thryonomyidae > Thryonomys > Thryonomys swinderianus. The sequence goes on from PVIC010008812.1 coordinate 31,169, forward strand.
CAGTGCCCTCCACAAGCAAGACAAGCCCTCTCTGTTGGTGCAGCCATGACTCACTCGGGCCCTTTTATGAGGACCAGATGCTAAGCATGTCTGAATTGCTTCAAATTGCTTCTTCTTCGGTGTATGTTAGTGCTAGGGAGGGAACAACCAACATCCATATACACATGTATACATTTACCAGGAAACGTGTTTATACTGTTTCCAATCAGGATTTACCACAAGCCAGTGGAACCACACCTAATGAATAGGACAAACCCAACCCACTGTCAACAGAGAAAAGTCCATCTCAAACATAAGAGATTTTAAATCAAAATGGATGTTAGAAGAGCATGATTCTTGACATTGTTGATTAGTCAGGGCTGTTTCCTCGAACAGCTGAGTGATGGATGGTGTTTTTAGGCTCAGACTTCAACCTGGCTACTTTAAAAGAGGCAATGAAGGCTTCTGAGGTAGGAGGGAATACAGATTAGTCTACAACCACCTCAGCGAGGCCCAAGACAGTTCCTGGTGGGATCTCAGAGATGCCTACAAGGCAAGAGGACCCCTCGACACAAGTTGCTCGGGCTACATCTTAGGTCTTCATTAAAACAGCCTGACCCCAGACACTGTGTGAACCTTCATACCAATGATACACTCTAGTTGTCACACACCATCTGAAATATAAGTCTCCCATGGTCAGGTCGCTATCCCTTGTTTTCTCCTTCTGCCAGTCTATCATCTCCCAAAGAGCAATTTAGCAAGATCCTATTTCAAAATAAAAAATAACCTAAGTTCCATCCCCAGTACCACCAAAAAAATTTTAAAAATAAAAATAAAAAATTAGGGCTGGGGATACAGCTCTGTGGTAGAGTACCCCCAAGCCTGTTCTCCAGAATAAAAAATTTAAATTTAAAAATTGGAACTATGGGCCGGAGGGTTAGCTTAGTGGTTCTGGCGCTTGCCTCACAAGCGCAAGGTCCTGAGTTCGATCCCGGTAACCACATATAATGCTGGGCATGGAGACACGCCCACCAACAATCAACGCCGCATACCACAATGCGGGATGTGGTGGCTCATGCCTGTAATCCCAGCACTCGGGAGGCAGAGACAGGAGGATTGCTGAGTTCGTGGCGGCTTGCCTGGGCACCATAGTGAGCTCAAGGCCAGCCTGAACTACAAAGCGAGACCTTGTCTCAAAAGCAAAAAAAAAAAAAAAAAAAAAAAAAAAAAAAAAAAAAAAAAAAAAAAGGAACTATATCATCATATGTGACAAAAGGAAATGGGGAAAGCAATCAAAGTTATAACACATTTATGTCTATTTAATAAGAAAAACACAAACACTAAGTGAATAAAATATGTTACAAGACATAAAACAGTATCTAGATAAAGTTATGCCAGGATAAGGAGATGATCTACAAGCTTTAAAATGTCAGCTTCCTCAAAATTAATATACACATTGAACTTGTAATGAAAATTTTCTTTTTGTTTGAGACAGTCTCACTCTGTAATTAAGGTTGGTCTTAAACTCACCATGTAGGCCAGACCGGCCTGGCAATCCTCCTGCCTCAGCCTTCCAAATGCTGGGACTACAGATGTGGACCACCACAACCAGCTTTGTAATGGAATTTTATATAATTTATGTGCAGAATATATAACTAAAAAGTCACTAAGAAAGTTACAAAAAGAATAATAAGAGAGATGTGTCTTTCCAGGACATATTATAAAAGTAAAACAGAAATAGAAAAATAGGAGAGCTCAGTGTGGTGACACATGTCTGAAATGCCAGCCAGAAATGCCACTTGACAGGGTCACCAGGAGTATAAAACCAGCATAGACTACATAAAGAAATACTGTTTCAAATTTGAAAAAGAAATCAGTCAAACAAGAATAGAAAATAGCAATAAACAAAAATACTTATAAAAAGTTAACAAAATACATGTGATAGTTCAATTTGGTAAGAAAGAAAACTTTTTTTTTTTTTTTTGAGACAGGATCTCGCTTTGTAGTTCAGGCTGGTCCTCAGCTCACTATGTAGCCCAGGCAAACCTGGAATTCAGCAATTCTTCTGCCTCTGCCTCCCGAGTGCTGGGATTATAGGCGTGAGCCACCACGCCCCGCATTGTGGTATGTGGTATTGATTGCTGGTGGGCGTAAGTCTCCAAACCCAGCATTGTATGTGGTTATCAGGATTGAACTCAGAGCCTTGGGTTTGCAAGGCAGGCGCTGGAACCACTGAGCTAAATCTCCCGCCCAAAAGAAAACTTTTTTATGGTGTACAACACATTTGATGCACACATACATTATGAAATGGCTAAATCAAACTAATTTACATATTGCCTGACATATACATATGCATATACATATATGTATATATTTTATATATAAATGTATTTTATACATCCTTACATATACACTTGATATATATTTTTATATATTTTGTTATATATTTGTATATATACAATGTTTTTTTTTTTATTTTTGCTTTTGAGACAGGGTCTCACTTTGTAGTTCAGGCTGTCCCTGAGCTCACTATGGTGCCCAGGCAAGCCACTGTGAACTCAGCAATCCTCCTGTCTCTGCTTTCCGAGTGCTGGGATTACAGGCGTGAGCCACCACGCCTGGCATTGTGGTATGCGGTGTTGATTGTTGGTGGGCGTGTCTCCACGCCCAGCATTATATGTGGTTACTGGGGATCGAACTCAGGACCTTGCACTTGCGAGGCAGGTGCCAGAACCACTGAGCTAACCCTCCGGCCCTACAAATTTATTTTTATATATTTGTGTATATATATATACATATACACATACATGTATATATGTATATATATTTTTTGGAGGGTGAGAACATTTAAAGCCCAATCTCTGGAAATTTTCAAGATCAAATTTGCATAGCTGGGTTTGATCGCACACACCTCTAATTCTAGAATTCAAGAGGTTGAAGCAGTAGGATCTCCTGGATTCCAAGGCCAGACTTGGCTACATAGGGAGATCAAGACGAGGTACACAGTGAAACCCTCCCTGTCTAGTCCCCCTTCCCCAAGAATCAAAAGGAGCTTGTAGGGTTCAAACAATAATATAAATACAACTTTTTTTTCTTGTGAGGTAAGCTTTTACATTTTTAATAAAAATAAAAAGAAAGCTCAGACAGTGTACTTATCAAAAACATAAAACTTGGGCCAAGGATTTAGCTCAGTGGTTCTGGCATCTGCCTTGCAAGCGCAAGGTCCCTGGTTTGATTCCTGGGAACCACATATAACAGTACTGGGCATGGTGGCTCATGCCTGTAATCCCAGTACTTGGGAGGCAGAGACAGGAGGATTGCTGAGTTCAAGGCTTGCCTGGGCTGCATAGTGAGTTCAGGGCCAGCCTGAACTACAAAGCAAGACTCTGTCTCAAAAAAACAAAACAAAACAAACAAACAAAAAACCATAAAACTTGCCTACTGAGTGTCTTAATGTGCAAAAGAAAAACACAAAACTTGCTTCATCCCAGGAAAATTCTCAGACTTTTTTTTCCAAATAAACAAGAGCAAGAGTGGAATAAATGTTCTCACTTTCCCATTTGAAGTGAGTCTTTTCAGCAAAGCTTTTCCAGGTTTCCTAATGCTGCATGGCCAGTGTACAAAGTACTATATATTTTAACCTACTATTGAAAGAGTGAAAACTGTATTATCTTATATGACCATGATCTCATGGTAGGTAAATTTTTATTTTCATTCACAGTCTTCTCCGTGCCAATGTAGTTTTCTCTGTTCATAAAATGATATCCTGACTATAAAATAGAATGCAATCTTACCCTACTGCTCAAGGACAGGCATACCAATATCATCTTATCTTTGATTTATTTTCTCTCTTTTTTTGCTTTTTTTTTTTTTTTTGACACAGGATGTTGTTATGTAGTTCAGGCTGTCCTGAAACTCACTATGTAACCCAAGCTGGCCTCGAACTCATGACAACCCTCCCACCTCTAGGATTACACTTATGCACCACTATGCCTGGCTTGATCTACTCTCTTTAATGTCACAAAAATAGTTTTGCCTCCATTCTGCTGGGAGGACTTTGTTATTTCTTCAGTCAAGTGGATAGAGAAATCTTGATGAAGGATTCCATTAAGTGGTTGCTTTTCTACATGATGCCAGATAATTAAAATTTCTGTCTATACTGTTTGTTTCTTTCCCTTTGTTTTGGTTTCACAGAAATAGATGATTTCTTGGCAAGACATGTAAAACTATAGTTTAGAAATCAAATTAATGGCTGTAAATCAACTGTTTGGACAGAATTAAATACACCGATCTGTTTAAAGATATACAGAAAATAAATCTCAGTACAAGACCTTTACAAACCAAAGCAAGGAACAAGTTCTGTGATAATTACTCGTATAACCACTGTACAGTGCGACTTTAAGCAGTGGCTCATAATGTTTGATGTTCACATGGTTACAGAGGAGAGCTATAGACAGACGCTGAAAAGCACACATTTACATAAAGCTTGTAGAAAACTCCCTAACCAGAAAGAAAACTTGACAGGAAAAAAAAAAAAGGAAAAGAAAAAAGGAAACAAAGCTTATGTATACAGGGGGTTGGGGTTGTAGGGAGGGCAGGGGAATAGGAAAAATGAGAATCATAATGCGTCATGTACAGATACAAGTTTTCAATGTTAAATCTGATCATATTGTATGTATAAAATATATCAATAAAATCAAGTAGCCGGATGTGGTGGCTCACGCCTGTAATCCCAGCACTCGGGAGGCAGAGACAGGAGGATTGCTGAGTTCGAGGCTTGCCTGGGCTACATAGTGAGCTCAGGGCCAGCCTGAACTGCAAAACGAGACCCCCTCCAAAAAAATCAAGTAAAAACCCCCACAAAATTCTTTGATCAAATGGCCAATTGATTTTTAAATGCATAATTTAACTATAGAGTAGTTTTTCTGTAGGAGAATATACTGAATGAAAGAAAAACTAATAATTCCATCAAGTCAAGTACAATACTCTGCCTAGAAAGCACCAGGGTTGCTAGATCACACCCTGAGGAATCAGCGGGTCCAAAATTTCTATTATGGGAATTCCTGTCTCACTCCCAGAGAAGCATCCAGAAATGTTCTCAGCTCACAAAACTAACAACTCAGGGCCAGAGATTTAGCTCAGTGGTTCCAGTGCCTGCCTTGCAAGCACAAGGCCCTGAGTTCAATCCCGGTAACCACATAGAATGCTGGGCATGGTGACTCACACCCACCAGCAATCAATACCACATACCACGGTGTGGGCGTGGTGGCTCACGCCTGTAATCCCAGCACTAGGGAGGCAGAGGCAGGAAGATTGTTGAGTTTGAGGCTTGCCTGGGCTACACAGTGAGCTCAGGGCCAGCCTGAACTACAAAGCAAGACCCTGTCTCACACACACAAAAAAATTAATCTTTCTGGGCCAGGGATTTAGCTCAGTGATTCCGGCCCCTGCCTCACAAGCACAAGGTCCCAACTTTGATCCCCAGTACCAAATCCAAAAAAATTAAACTAAATTTTTCCCATTTGAAGTAACAGTCTTTTCAACCAAGTTTTTCCAGGTTTCCTAATGCTGCATGGCCAGTGTATAAAGTACCGTATATTTTAACCTACTATTGAAAGAGTGAAAACTGTACTATCTTATTAGGACTTTGTATGACCATGATCTCAAGAATGGGGTTTTCCAAGGACCTTGACATTTGATGAGGTGATACAGGAAATCATAAAACTCTGGAACCTGAGGGTCTGAGTATGTAGCGTCTGCCACTGTCCTACGCACACACACACTCCTCCGCCTCTAGGTTCTCCAAGCCAAGCCTGCCCCGTGAGCTCACGCCACCTTCCGTCGAGAACGCCTCAGCTTCCCTGGAGCAGCCTGTTGAAGGGCTCCCGTGCCCCGTTCCTTACAATCCCTGCCCACTGGCAGCCCAGCCCCTCCCCCACCTGCTCTGCCACCACCAGCATTTCCACTGCACCTTTACTCTTCCCAGCTCCGTCCCATTCCTAAAGGAGACAGGTGGCCGCCACATAAACTCGTGTGACCATTGTGTTGGGCCACTGGGAAGTTCTAATCATCTTTAATTTCTATTGTCTTCACTCTTAATTCAATTTCTTAATTTCAATTTAAAGTTAACCTGTCCTCTCTCTTCCCAAAAAATGTAAGAAGAGCTGACATTCTAACTTGCGGTAAACAGTGATTTCTGAACTATCTCAGTCTCTGAAACAGGCTGAGCCTCCGCTGTATCACGAGCATGTGGATCTTACACAAGTAGAGGCTGAAGCTGGAATTCTTGTTTGCAGGGAAACACGGACAGCACACTTCTCCCACACAGCTGGAAGCAGAGGGTGACAAGGGACGTGTCTCTGTGTGTTGTGGTGGCGTTTCGTGCCGCCCGGGACAGGTCAGTGCCGACCGGCTCACATCCATACTGAACTGGCTCACAGTTCCTGGAGCTTCTGCTAGGACCATCAGACAGAATACCAGTGACCGATAACAGGGTGAGCGCCAGTTTTTTAGCAGCAGGAATGTGGGTATCTGTAGCTAAGGGACAGTCCGCTCGGATAAGGGAGGCAGGAGATAGCCGGTGAAAACCAATTTTCCTGTTCCATGCCAGTGTGCTCCTCTCGCCACATGACAGTCTGTTTTCCTGCTAGCCACATACTTCTGGGTTTAGAAAAGTCATTTGGGGGGCAATCAGCCGAGAAGAACAATTTTCTATTTCTACATAGGAACAGCGTCTCCGTTACAGTGTCCCTTTGTCTCAGTTTTGACCCTCACCGAAAGACTGGACCCAAAGTGAAAGGCCAGCAGTCAACGTTTTTTCTTGAGTTTAATGCAGATTTAATAATGGTGGATTGCTGATATCAGTGTCCTAACAGCCTGAAATCCCCGCTTTATGTTTTGAACAGGTATAAAACTATCCTCACACAGTACTGAGTAATTCCTTATTTACCAGTCAATGAAATCACCAAATGTTCCGAGGGAAAGTGAAAGAATGGAAATTCATGCTTTCTAGGCTGTAAAAACATGATGCCTTCAAGGCTGCAGCCTCTCACAGGCTCGGGCACATGCTGGGGTACTGCACCTCCAAGCCGCGGCCTGGCTCTGCGCCTCCGCCGCAGTGCACACAGGGCCACCTGCCCGCCCGCCCCTCCGGATATGCACGCTCACACTGCGGGGCAGCCTTCGCACGGGTCTTCGAGCACCAGGCCCAGATCTTAACGGCACCCTCGGAACCTGTGGCCATCAAGAATAACACCTCGCCACCCACGCTGACAGGCGGTGCAGCTTTACCCCTGAGGCCCTCAGATGCCTGGAGCCGGTCGTGAGCACAGCAGAGCCACTGTGAGGGCACCTGCCACGTGCCCAGGGCCAGAACCGAGCGGGGCGAGACTGAAGCACCAAAGTGCTGAGGTGTACTTTCAGCCCTAAAACTGTGAGTTAAATAAATGTCTTTATAAAGCTAACCAGCCTCGGGTATTCCATTATGGTAATGAAAAGCAGAGGAAAATAGAATCTAACTCCACAGTCTAAGTCCACTAGCCTGGACTATCCCAACTGTCACCTGTTAAGCATCTTCTTACATGCTAGTGGCCAATATCCAGGCTGTGGGCAGCCTGTCTCTTTCATCATTCCATCTCAAAGAAACGTGACTCTTCTGGTAACTAGAGAATCCTTCTGTCTGCACTTTATGCACAACTACACTACAATTGCAACAAGTATGTTTCATCCTGTAGTTGAAAAGTAAAGGTTTTTAAAATGGACAAACTCTACGGCTACAATATGTAGAACAAGTCGGAATGGGGCGTGTGAAGCAAAGAAACCAGTCACAGAGCTACTACAGATGAAGTGGTTTCTTAAAAATAATTTTATTGCCGGGCGTGGTGGCTCACGCCTGTAATCCCAGCACTCGGGAGGCAGAGACAGGAGGATTGCTGAGTTCGAGGCTTGCCTGGGCTACATAGTGAGCTCAGGGCCAGCCTGAACTACAAAATGAGACCCTGTCTCAAAAAATAATAATAATTTTATTGGTACATTTTAGATGTACACAATGACCGTATTCGTTCATCATAGGGAATTTGTACCCATATGTTATACATCTTGAGTCTTTCTCCCACAAGGCTGTTTCCTTCTCTTCAACCTCTCTGCCCTTCCTTATGCACAAAAGCTTTGTCTCCATTTTTTGCCTCTCTTTTTTCCCCTTCCTTTCCTCTCCTCTTCCCCTGCCAACGTTTTCAGGCCCTGGGTTCAATCTCCAGCATTGCAAAGAATAAAGGCTTGAGCTGCTTGTCCTCCTTCCCACTCCCAGGGGTACCAGACCCAAATGTTACACTCTCAGTCTAGCCGTGTACAATCTGAGTTCTAGAAAGTCTCCTCAGATAGGGCTGCAAAGCACCAGTACAACAATGGCACCATCCTGGGTCTCCCACAAAGGCTCTGGTGCTGGGGCACCCTAACGAATTCCAGGCAAGACACAGCTCCTCCACTGGCCTCAGTTTTCCCATCAGTATCTAAGAGGATGAGTGGAGATCAACTTTAAGGGCCTCCTTCCAACTCCCATGTGCCATGATCTACACAAAGATAGACTCTTGCCTAGCTTTTTCTGAGCAGGGAACATTTTAAAATGTGGCTGATATAAGAAACTTGATCAGAAAAAAAAAAAAAACTTGACCAGAGACCATAGACTGTGCATAATTAGCCATGAGAAAGAAAACACAAGCCAGCTGAGTAACTTCCTAACTTTATCCAGATACAGGACCTACAGCAGTGGGGGTGAAGCTATGGCATGCATGGCTACTTGGATCACTACAGTGTTTATGGGGTAAAGGGAAAGGAGAGAAGACTGAAGCTGTAAGAGAAGCAAGGACAGAAGTCGAGGCAGGAGAGAGAGAAGGGGTCTGAGGAGGACCTGGGCACCCACAGAGCAGAGGGCAAGATGCAGATGACCCAAAAGCAGCAGGAAAGGGACTGGCCACCGGTGCACTCTCCAGCTGCCACATAGCATATCAATAGCAGGGAGATGATCCAGAGGTTGGAGGAGGGTGGAAAAGGTTCCCAACAGCTGCTTTAGGGAATTAGAAGTCAATTTGCAGTAAGAGAAGGGCCCAGAGAGGGCAGAAGACTGCAGAGAGGGCCCAGCTGCCTCTCAGGAGCAGGGCTTGACCTGCTGCCAGTTAATTTATTAGCTGCAAGCAAAGAGAATCTGTGTGGCCTCAGCCCATATGAATGAATATTCAAATAACATCCAGAAAATGTGGCCCAGAATAACGACCCTCACTAACTATGCTAACATATTAACTAATTGAAGCGCTGCTTGCCTCATATACTTTGCTCTCAGTTATACATTTTCACTTTATCATTTTAGAAAATAAAGTGAGCCAGGCGTGGTGGCTCACGCCTGTAATCCCAGCACTCGGGAGGCAGAGGCAGGAGGATTGCTGAGTTTGAGGCTTGCCTGGGCTACATAGTGAGCTCAGGGCCAGCCTGAACTACAAAGCAAGACCCTGTCTCAAAAAAATAAAAAAATAAAAATAAAGTGAGCAAAGGTAGTAAAATGAAAAAGACAGTTTAAGGACATACTACTTTATCAGTCCCAATGAAGAGTTAAAACATCACCAACATATAGGAACAAAATTTATACTCAGCTATTTCCAGGGCTGCCTGTGTTTCCTCCCTTGAGTGACTCCAAAATCTTCTGTCTGACAGTAAATACTTGCCTTGCGGGCAAATGATTACAAGGTATTTTAGTCTTTTAAGTAAACAGTGCCAGACCTTCCCTATCCAACTGGTATAGTCCTTCTATACCATCCCAAGGAAGAAGTATCAAGAAATTAAAGATTGTTACCAACCAAGCACGATTGTTCTGTAACTGATTGTACTAAGGGGAATCACCTGTGACTGAGAAAAGACCTAGTAAGGTTATACTTTCAGGGATCAGTTCTATGGTTGGTGAAAAGGGGACCTATTAGGGACCTACCATGTGCATGTTCTTTACTAATCTTTTTGATGTTCATTATTTGTACTTAATGTCATAATAGTTCTGCAAAGTAAACCTAACTTTCCCTATTTTACATCTTATCAAAGAAAACAAAATGGTGAAAATGACAGTACCTGGCTCAGAAAACTGTTCAGTGGATTAAATAACACATGTAAAGCATTTAACATAGAATACTCAGCACAGTATACCTCCCATAAATATTATTTTCACTGTTAACCATAGGACTGTAACAGCAATTCTCCTAGGGCCAAAAAACAAGGCTTCTATCACATCCCCAATTACGACAGATGAAACTGGTTGAGCCAAAGTTTCATCAAGCTTTCTGCGGTACCGACTCAGCAATCACCCTCTCTGGCTGCACCAGGCCTCGTGCTTCTCCACTGGACTCGAGCTCCGTCCTCCCCTAATCCCGGTCAAACAGCTTTACAACCTCTGAGCACCCGTCAGCGCGGGGCTGGCGGTGAAAGCAGCAGCCTAGGCTCTCCGACCTGAAGACAGCGCAGAACATAAAGCCTTTCCAGTTCTCTAGGCTTTGTATGCAAATGGTACCAGGAAAACTAGGTGTCCAGCTGCAAAAGAATAAAGTTAGACCCTATTCCACCATGCAAAGATGAACTCAAAACAGATCAAACACCTTACTGTGAAACTTCAAAGTACAAAACCTCTTAAGACAAAACACAGGAAATCTTCATGACATTGGATTTGGCAACAAATTCTTAGTCACCAAAACACTTGCCTCCAATAGAACTGCTACAAAAAGGGGCAACGCGCTACAACTATGTCACTGTAGATTTGTTTAAATTATTCATCTTGATTTCTGCACTTTTAAATCCTCTCTTAAATCATGGGCCCAAAGAAAGTACCACCCTCTAGCCCTACCTCAAAGCTAAACAACTTCACTGTAGCTAGAACCCGAGGCCATGCCACCCACCAACCCTCACGGAAGGGACCTGAACACGGGCAAGGCGCTCTGTTCAGGAACCTTGTCTTGCCAGCAGCCCTTGGTTTTCATCCAAGCCTCAAAGGAAGCCCCAAAAGATTAAGAAACTCTGTCGAACCCCTTCTTAATCATCCTGTGCCTCTTTTAGGAAAAGGCTAAGACCGGTATGTATGTCCTAAAAACACCGTGTTTAAATTGAAAGAACTCCAGTAAGAGACGCAATGCGCTCACCTCCCTTGCTTCGCGCGCACGCGTTCCAGAACACACGAGCCCCTCATCCTCCCGCTTTCTGAAGTAGCTCTGAAGCCCTTTTTCCCATCTTCAGGTGCGCTGTCATGGCTACCCTGAGGTTCTGAATCGTTTCCAAACATTTACCTTCCCAGTCATTTTGTCTTTGGGAAAGAGCCAAAAGTCACACCCATTCCACAGATCCGGTGAATAACAAGGAGGAGACCACAGCCCAGCGCCTTTTTCACTGGAAGGCACTGGGCAGTAGCCATCGCAGGTATTTTCAGTCCCAACTTTTACACCCACGGGGGACTGCAGAACACTTCAGAAAATGGTAGGATGAACACGTGTGCTCAAAGCAAGGCGTACTTTGAGGAGGATTAATGGCAGTGTGCATGTACTGTAGGAAGTTTTTAGCATTTATGCCAGGGGTGCTGGCACAGGCCTGTAACCCCAGCACTGGGGAGGCCCAGGCAGAATTACTGTTGGTTCAAGACCAGCCTGGCTTACATAGTGAGCTCAAGGCCAGCCTGAACTATATAACAAGGCCCTGTCTCCAAAATAAATAAAATTTAAACATTAATCATAGTTTTCGACAACTCCTTATATAATCCGCGGAAGTACAAAAAACCTTGATACCAGGGCCTTGTTTATGTGTAGCTCAACAAAGCATGGGGCATTAACCTGGCGAGAACGGCCCAGCCTTTCCCCTCACACCTCAAAGTCTCTCCCCTGCGCGGCTGGAGGCTCTCTAACCCCTCGCTGCCCGGCCTCACCCTTCCGGACGGGGTCAGCTAACACTTCCGAGGGGCCGTGGGGCCTGAGCAAAGGGATCGCACGCTGAGAAAAGCTTCACCAGGCGAGGGACTCACCGACCAGCCGCCCAGGCCGCCCCTCCGGCTCCAGGCTCGCAGACGGGAGGCTGGGGCGGAGACGCGAGCAGCTGCTGCACCGGCCCTGATTGAAAGATGATTAATGGCACCGTATTTCACGCTACCCCATGTTACTGCAATTGAACTGGCAAATATTTACCTTGGGATCTGAGTGACTGAAAATATTTGGCTGGAGCCAGATGCGTCGCGTGTCTGTCCCCGAAATATTAGCTAAAGGAGTGATTTAGCAAAATAGAATGGAAGGTGGGGCGGCCACCCGGGAAGCCGGGTCCTTTCCCGCAGCTCGGCCAGGGCGAGCGAGCGTCCAACAGCCCCAGAGGGAAAGCGGAAAGCCAGAGGCAGGCCAGGCCTGAGAGGCAGGGTTTACTTGGGCTGGGGTCAGTAGTTACATAAATCAGAGGTGGGGAAATACACGTTTCCCTGCAAGGGTTTCTTTAATATATTTGAAACAGCTGGCTCTGGAGAAGTAATGTGCCACCGGCAGCTGTACAGCCTTAACTTTCTCCCCTGAAACAAGGTGATGTGATACGCAGGAACTGGTTAACTCTGTTGACTCACCATCACAAACCCAACATGAGTATCATTAGCTCCATCGCACAGAAGAGAACCTGCTTCGGAGACGCTGCGTAACTTATGCGTGATGTCACAGCTCCAGAGTGGGCCCCAGCGATTTTCATGCCAGTCAGACCCGCTTGGCTCTGTGGTTCTTTATTCCTGGAAAGCCAGGTTATCACCGAGGCTCTGGCCTGCACTTCTCAGAGGTTATCACCTCTTTTGCTGATCTCTGTAAAATAAAAAATAAATGGATTACAACAAGCCTCCGGGAAAGAACTAAGTAAAAGATCAACTTGTTTAATTACATTTTCATTTATGTAAACTTAAGTGATTGATAGTCTGTGTCCTAACAGCAGAAACCAAAATTCAGTGGAGGCAACCAGGCATGGTGATGCCTGCCCATTATCTCAGCATTGGTGAGGCTGAGGCAGGAGGATTGCCTTGAAATTGAGGCCAGCCTGGGCTACATGCTGAGTTCAAAACCAGCCTCAGTGCCGGGCATGGTGGCTCACGCCTGTAATCCCAGCACTCGGGAGACAGAGACAGGAGGATTGCTGAGTTCAAGGCTTGCCTGGGCTATATAGTGAGCTCAGAGCCAGCCTGAACTACAAAGTGAGACCCTGTCTCAAAAAGGAAAAAAAAAAAAAAAAAAACAGCCTCAGCTACCTGGTGACACTCTATCTCACAACAAAACATTCAGTGGAGGCAAACTGAGCACCTGATACCAATACATAGTATGTCCATGCACCTTTTCCAACTCTAATTAATGTACTTTGTAAAGCTATAATCTGTGTCTAAATCATGACTTTAAGAGGTAACACTCTAATGATTACTTTGAAAACACCTCACTTTGGTTTTGTGCTGGGGTGGCATCCAGGGCCCAGAACATGCCAAGCGCAGGCTTTGCCACTGAGTCACACTCCCATCTCTTGGTGTATTAATTTTTTCTAGACTTGGTTCTCTGTGTTAACGCAAGTCATGTGATATGAAATTAGTTATCAAAATATAATTTCCAGCGTCCCTGTCCCTTACCCTAGAAACCTGGAAGTTACCTTCCAGTCCTCACCTCAGCCTCGCTGCTCACACCCTGCTCGAACTCCCAGGGGTTCCGCTCTGCACTGAGACAGTGCCCAGCAGATGGCCGACAGGAGAGCCACTTGCTGATTTTTGTCAACTGCCTGAGAAGCTCCCGGGGACAAGCCAGGAGAGCTTGAGCCCTGTTCCTTCCCTACCACTGAAGACTAATTACCCATTTTAGTTTCCGTGGTCGAGGTCCTGGAGACTGAGCCCAGGCCTGATGCACGGCAGGGAAGTGCCCTACTACACCCTCAGTCAGTGGGCATTGGTTTTTACCAGAACAAGTCCGTACTTTGAACACAACTCACTAACTTGCTTACCTATATGTCACCCTCCCCGCATTACAGTGGAAGAATGTTCCCCCAGCCTTTATTGTTGGCTTCTTGCCAAACACCACTGCGTTAAACAGTACTCATCTTGGTGTGGTGGTACATACCTAATAATCCTAGCACTCTGGGAGGCTGAGGGAAGAGGATCCAAAATTGAACCCAGCCTGGGCAACTTAGTGAGAACCTGTCTCAAAATAAAAATAATAAAAGAGCCCAGTGTGGTGGTGGATGCCTGTAATACCAGAATTCAGAAGGCTGAGATAGGGAGATGGCTAAAAGTTTGAGTGCAAGTCCATAGCAAGACCTCAAAAACCCTAATTAATTAATTAATTAATTTAGAGGGCTGAGCCAAAGTTTGTATGAGGAATGAAATTATAAAAATCAGATCAGAAAAGAAAATAGGATCAGAAATTAATACGAAGGTAGCTAAAAAAAATACAAAGAATCAATGAATCAAAAAGTTGGTTCTTTGAATGATTAAATATAATTGACAAACAGCAAACCTTATAAAAAAAACGAAAGAAAAGACTCAAATCCATGCACTTAGGAATGTAAAGAGTGAATTCACAGCAGACGCTGCAAAAATTCAGAGGATGGCTGGGCGTGGTAACGCACACACTTGGTAGGCAGAGGCTGGAGAATTTCCATGAGTTGGAGGCTGGCCTGGGCTACATAGTGAGTTCAGGGCCAGCCTGAACTGAAGAACAAGACTCTGTCTCAAAAAACTAAATAAAAGAAAGAAAAGAAAAAGAAATTCAGAAGACCATCAATAACTACTTCGAGAACCTGTATTCTAATAAAATGCAGAATACAAAAGAAATGGGCAGGGCTAGGGATTTAGCTCAGTAGCACCACGCCTGCCTCACAAATGCAAAGTCCTGAGTTTGATCCCTGGTACTAGGAGAAAAAAAAAACAAAAAACAAACAGAAGAGGCTGGGGATTTAGCTCAAGTGGTACCACACCAACCACAGACACACAAGGGCCTGAGTTCGATCTCTGGTACAGAAAAAAAAAAAAAAAGAAGAAGAAATGGACAGATTCCTACATATATATGAATTACCAAAATAAATCAAGATTTTAAAAGTTCTAAATAAATCAATATTATCCAGATAAATTGAAGATGTAATTAAAAACCTACCAAAAGAAAAGCCCCAGGCCCTGATGGATTCCCTGTTGAATTCTACAAAAAAATTTAGAGAAGACTTGATGCCACTACTTCTCAAACTCTTAATGTAATTGAAAAGGAAGCAATAGTCTAAATTCATTCCTGGAAGTAAGCATTACCTGGATTCTAAAACCAGAGAGGGATTAAACCAAAAAAAAGGAAATTATAGGCCATTCTCCCCAGTGAACACAGATGCAAAAGTCCTCAAAATACTGACAAACAGAATACAGCAAATCATCAAAAAGGTTACATATACATCATGACCAAGTTGGATTCATACCATGGACCTGGGTATGGTTCAACATACGTATATCAATAAATATAATACTCTGTATTAACAGAGTCATGGACAAAAACTATATGAACTTCTCAAGAGATAGAGAAAAAAGCATTTGACAAGGTCCAACAGCCTTTCATGACAAAAACTCTACAGAAAATTGGTATAGATGGCCTATATCTCAACCTGATAAAGGTATTTTATGGTAAACCAACAGCCAACATCATACTAAATGGACAAAACCTGAAATCTTCACTCTAAAATCAAGAATAAGGATGTCCACTGTCACCACCCTTGTTCAATATAGTTCTGCAAACACTAGTCAGAACAGTTAGATAAGAGAAAGAACAAGGAATAAGGATAGGACAGGAAGAAGTTAAATTATCATTATTTGCAGATGACATGATACACTAGAAGAGCTCCAAAACACTAAAAGACTGCTAGATTTGATGAACAAATTCAGTAGCATTCCTAGATACAAAGTCAGCCCTCAAAAATCAATAGCATTCCTGGGCCGGAGGGTTAGCTCAGTGGTTCCGGCGCCTGCCTCGCAAGCGCAAGGTCCTGAGTTCGATCCCCAGAAACCACATACAATGCTGGGCGTGGAGACTCACACCCACCAGGAATCAACACCACATACCACAATGCCGGACGTGGTGGCTCACGCCTGTAATCCCAGCACTCGGGAGGCAGAGACAAGGAGGATTGCTGAGTTCGCGGTGGCTTGCCTGGGCACCATAGTGAGCTCAGGGCCAGCCTGAACTACAAAGCGAGACCCT
>PVIC010008813.1:0-47248 GCA_004025085.1 Thryonomys swinderianus
GAGCAGAGGTGAGCACGCGCCCCTCCCTCTTCAGCTGGTCCCTTTGCACTGAGCACTCTTCCCTGTCTCCTTGGTGGCAAATGACTGTTCATCCATCAAACCCCAGTTCCCCAGTTCTCCCATAGCCTGGCCCGAGCGGACTCAAGCCCAGCTCCAAACAAGCATCTCTCCTTCTCTGTCTCTCTAAAACATCTTCAAGTTTAGCATGTATCTCCTTGTATGATGGTTATTTGAATATATCTTCATTATTTTGCTCAATTTAAATTTGCAGGGAAAAGGAGAATGTGTTTGACCTATGTATAGTTTTTTTAATAAATTGAGTTATTGGTTTATTTTAGGAAAAAATTATGATCACTTTCCTTATTAGAAATTTGTACCTGTACGTGACATATCGTGATTCTTATTTTTTTCTCATTCCCCACTCTCCTTTCAACCCTCACCGCCCTATACACTAAAGCTTTGTTTCCATTTTTTCTTTTTACCATCAAATTTTTTCTTTCCCTTCTTTACTTTCTCCACCCCTCCCCACCAAGTTCCCCTTACCTATTGAACATTTTCTTCCTATTTTGCAATAACTATCATACATTTTGGAGGTCATTTATACCTTCAGTTTCTCATACTAGAGAAACGATAACAGTACCTACACATCTGTGTCCTGTTTATTTAACTTAAGATTCATGTACAGTTTTAAACACTGCACTTCATGGGGAATTGATAGAGTCTCAATAAATAGTTAGGCTAGAAGGAAGTGCAATCGGATTTCTACCTTTTGATGGTATGAAGTCTGCCCTCCGATTCAGATAGCAACCCTGTCCACAGGGCACATCTTTCGCCTGTCTCCAGGAAGCCTGTGGATCCTCTTCATAGAATCATGTGGAATATCAGAGCCACAAAGGAAACTGAAATTCAGAAGTTGAAATGACCTGTCCAAGGCTGTAGAGGAACTGAGTGTAGACTAGGTTGGCTGGTTCTTCCAGCCCAGTGCCTTCCCACTTTTCCCGTCTCTCTCCAGATCCCTCATCTACCCTTGGTTCCTTCTAGGAAGGGAAAGCATGAGGTTGCAAAAGGAAACACACAAGCCAAGCATAAGTAGTGCCCTTACGAGTATGCACATGCGTACGTGGTTCTCTGTCACCTTTCTGTTTCCACCTGTATCCTTCCGTGGGATGACACTCAGGTCCTAGCAAGGAGAAGGACTATCTCTGCCCTTGAAAGAAGCATCGAGAAGAAATGCTACTGCTCTTGGCTCTTGCCAAATAATTTGTTTTCGAGAAAATGCCCAAGGGTTACCCAAGCTGGGCTATCGCTTGCTCAAACACTGCAGGGTCTAAGATGAACCCTGAAATATCACCAGCACCAGAAACCTAGATCCTTAGAATGGAAATGCTAAGTTTGTATCACAGTCTCACTCCCTGTTCTTAGCAGAAACAACCTGAAGACAGGCTCTGCTCCTGTCCTGCTCAGTCTCTCTGTGGCCTAGACAGCAAAAAATAACTTAAAGGGGTGTTAAGTTTCAGCCATTCTCCAATATCAAATTTTAAAAAATGCTTTACCCTCAATAGACATGGTTTTATTGTAATTGCTTAGAATTTGAATAGCATGCCATAACCATTCCCATAAATTGAACTTCTTTAGATTTATTATGCTATTTATTGAATGGTGGGTAATAAACATTCAAGATTAACAGCTCTGCAACTGTGCTGCACCAGTTACATATAGAGTTGCTAAACTCCCATAAAATAATTATGAATTAGTTACCATGCTGATAAACCATAATTGTCAAAAGTTCAGTGCAGACTAGGGGCCTTATTTAAAAGTTTGTTCTTGTTTGCAGCTTCAACTCTCATCTTTCGGCACTGTTTCTTGCTACTTTGTTCCATTTTCTCTGTTATCTTCTCTGTTCTCACCATTCCTACCCCTCTTTCTTCCATTTCTAATACACAGAAGCATCATGGTGTGAAGAAAGGACAGTGACGTGGTCAAACATCTGAGCCCTAGACAGGCCTCTGCCAGCTCTCAGACACTGGGCCATGGCTTCCCTTCACCGTGAACTGCTGCTAAGGGCTTCCACGGTTTGGCCTAGGACCTCCAACTTTTACCAGTAACTGTATCATCTTATCTGATACCCCAGTGTTACCTGGATTTTAATTCGACTCTCGTAAAAATATTTTGAAATTGGAACAAAATATCCATAACCCTAAATTTGCCGTTTTAAGCATTATTAAGCATCCATCCCACAAATTGTTTTTATCTTGCCAAACTGAACCAAATGCCCATTAGGTATTAACCCCTGTTTACCCTTCTCTTTAGCTCTGTGAACTACAATCCTATTTTTTGTCTCTAGAATTGTGATTACCATAGGTAACTCACTGAGGTGGACTTAGGTAGTTTTTGCCTTTTTCTGACTTGCTTATTTCACTTCCCATAATGTCTTCAGCGTTCATCCATGTTAGAGCCATATCTCAGAATTAAACTTTACCAATATTCTGTTACATATACATCACATGTTGTCTTTCCGTCTGTACATCCATCCATAGATGCTTACATAACATCCACTATTAACAACTGTGAATGATGGTGCTATGGCCCTGTGTGTATAAGCTCTTGCTAGAGTTCTGCCTTTAATTCTTTTGGCCTGTACACACAAGTGGACTTGAAGGATCTTGTGGCAGTCCCTTATTTTTAGTAGAACTATTATCCTGGTTTCCACAGTAACAAAAATATTTCTAAATTTTAATTTACAAATGTAAAATTTTAAGGATAACACATATCCTTTGTAAACAATATAAAAATATAGCTGGGCTTCGTGGCTCAGGCCTGTAATCCCAGCACTCAGGAGGCAGAGATAGGATTGCTGAGTTCGAGGCTTGCCGGAGCTACCTAGTGAGCTTAGGGCCAGCTTGAACTACAAAGCAAGACCCTGTCTCAAAAAAAAATTATATACATATATATATATATATATATATATATATATATATATATATATATATATATATATATAAAAATCTGTTGAAGACAGTAAGTTATTCAAACTGCTACCATTCAGAGATAACCACCCTTAACACTTAGAAATATTTCTTTCCAATCTTCTTTCTCTCAGTAACATTATACTCAGGTTTTACCTGATTTTTTTCAAACATAATTAATTAGGAGGTGCTACTGTAAGTATTAGTTGTTTCATCTACTTCACATTACACTGTGGACATTTCCTACTGTTAAATGGTGCGTGCTCATGTGAATGGATATGCAATATTCTAATATGTGAATGTACTATTACAGTGTGGCTAAACTAGATTAATAAAAGTCTATTAAAATTTATCCTACTATAAAATTGTCTTTCATTTATAGAAAAGTTGAATGACAATTTTAAGAATATATCAAATACCTGAATTTTGAAAATACTTTGGGCTTCTTAACACTCAAAGCTTCTGCCTAACACTTGTCCCTGCTCTAATTGGAAAGCAAATAGTAATTTTCATCTTGAAAACTTAAAAATAAATGAATAGAAATAACTTACTATCTCGGTATCTAAGAGAAAAAATATAGGTTTTGTTTTCCAAACTTAGGTTGTTGTTTCTTTTTCCTTTTTTTCCTTCATGAGTATGTTACAAAACTAACTGTATGTCCGCCTAATGGTTATCAAACTGTAAGTGCATTTGCTGTACTTCAGTCTTAATAACCTAGTTGTAATGGCTCAGTACTATTACCCTGAGGGCTCATATCAGAACTTACCTTACCTTCAGACATAGCTTGATTTGGAAAAACTAATTTCATACTCATTATGCATGGGTTTTTAGGCTTTCTGAACAGTATTCCCCTTTTCTTCCCTGATGACCCATGTCTCTTCTGGAATAACATTTATGTATTTTCCTTCCTCATGGAAGCTTCCCCGGACAGGTCCCATTTGACGAACTCATCTAAACCCTTTCTCATCCAGTTAGCCATTTAAATATGCATAAAACTGAAAGAGACACGTTATAAACAGAGAGAAATAATTTTTAGTAGAAATTTCACAAATACCGTTGAATCTGCATTTCTGAAACAACCTCCCTTTAAATTAGTGCTCCCCAAAACCAAGTTCCCACTGAGACTCTATTTAAGGGGTCGGACTTGCAGGCAACCCTCAAACATCTGGCGTCATCACAAAAGAAGATAATAGAACATTAGGAAGGGTTAGTCTTGCATGTGCGCCAGAGTTGTATCTTATTATCTGCATGTTATTATCCTGAGAACCCAACTAGATTAAAAAACACATTTTAAAAGAAGTTTCAGAATTGGAACGTTGCCAATTGGGAAATCTGAACACTGTATCTCCATTGTAACATAACTGACTCATTCCCAAACCGCAAGAGATTGGGTTTAGCAAAATCTCACTAAACCTTTTCAAATATCAAAATACTTGGAAAGAGTTTCGTGAATAAATCACAGGTCTTTAGGTCATCAGTTCAGACTCCTTTCTTCAAAAAGAGACTGATACGAAATCTAGGATCTTCATTCTCACATAAAATTTTGAAGTTAGCTAATTCTTAAGAATGAGATTTTCGGCTGGAGGGTTAGCTCAGTGGTTCCGGTGCCTGCCTCGCAAGCTCAAGGTCCTGAGTTCAATCCCCAGTAACCACATATAATGCTGGGCATGGAGACATGCCCACCAACAATCAACACCACATACCACAATGCCGGACGTGATGGCTCACGCCTGTCATCCCAGCACTCGGGAGGCAGAGACAGGAGGATTGCTGAGTTCACGGCGGCTTGCCTGGGCACCATAGTGAGCTCAGGGCCAGCCTGAACTACAAAACAAGACCCTGTCTCAAAAGCAAAAAAAAAAAAAAAAAAGAATGAGATTTTATGTCTTTATAGTTGTTTATAGTGTTTTACAACTTGGAAAAATAAGGTACTCTGTTTAATAGCCATAGCAGGAGGAAGGAGAGCACAGTGTTCGTTTTAACTACTGATGGTATCTCAAAGGGCAGCGTGCCCTAGGCATGGGCAGCTGTGCGGAGGGTCCTTAACCCCTGAAGCCAGAGTCTGAATGAACTTCAAGATCCCGGAGTCCAGGTGTTTCTAAACTGTACTCCTGATTTCCTTCAGATCCTCTGCAGTCCCACGGGGCTTGCATGTTGAGGCTAGGATTGGGATAGGAAAAAATCTCACCCAGGAACCCAAATATATAATATCAAATTTAAAAATTCCAGTGGAACAGCTTTTATCATCTTATCTCTGTGGCTATGTAGACCCAACATGAAACTGACCCCTAGGAACTGCACAGAAGGGGAATCACACAGTGTCTACCCTCTGTGCCAGGCTGGCTTTCCTCACTGTGATGTCTCCAAAGTTTATCCACTTTGTGCTATCCACAAAGGAGGACAGCACCTCCTTCATCTCTAAGGCTGATTATTATCCCATGCTATAGAGAGAGCACATTTTGCTTATCCATCCATCCACGAACCGACACTAGGATTACTTCCATCTTTTGGATATTGTGAGTGATACTGTTATTAACATAGGCTGTACAAGCAACTGTTTAAAAAGAGCTCCTTTTAATTCTTTAAAGTTTATACCCAATGGTGGAATCGGTAGGCCCTGTGATATTTCAATTTTTACTCTCTAGAGGAACTATTACAGTATTTTCTACTCTGGCTGTACCATCCATTGTACATATGCATGAGCAGCACACCAGTATTGCAGCTTTTCCACATCCTCACCACTGCTAGTTATTTCTGCTTTATTCCCCGGTGGTTTCCTGGGCCATTGTTACTAGGAGAGTGGATAACTCACTATCATTTTGGTTACACTTATCTAATGACTTGTGAGATGAAACATCTTCTCAGGTCCTTCTTAGGCATGCATAAACCTTCTTCGGGGAAATATCTGTTCAAGTGCTTTGCTTACTTTTTGACTGGGGCAACTCATTTTCAGAACTATCACGTTTAGCTATTTAGGCATGCGATTAAGATTTGAAGAAAGGGTTCCACTGATTGAAAAAAAAGGAAAAATGTTTAAAGTGATTAATCTGTTCCATTCTACATGCTAAGGTCCTCCTGTTGAGCTCAGAAGCAACCTTTCAGAGTTCTGCACTGCCTTCTCCCCCCGGGCACTTCAGTCATCAAAGCTAATTTTTTTTTTTGCATGGTGATATGTAGAGTGGCCTTTTTCACAGCTAAGTCACTGTGCTTGGCATTGTGTTAACAGATTTGAATTTCAGACCACTTCCTGGAGGCAGAGGTATCTGGGAAAGCCAGCTTGTATTCCAGGGACCCTTTACTGCTCTGGGGTCTATGTGTGCAGCTAAAGAAGGCAAGGAAAGAGAGAAAACCAGGCCTGAGTTCACCTCTAAGCCTCATCCTGGCCAGAGAGTGTCTCCAATGATAAGGTGTTCCCGACCTTCTCTCTCCTACAGAAGTGGGTTCAAGTACCAAATTGAATGGATTTAAGAAAACCACAAGTGAGATAGGGAAAGGAGCTATATTTCTGCCGTCTGACCCATCACCTGCTTTCTTTGGCCCTCTCCTGTCTGTCACACTAGCCTGTCCTGTTACTGAGATGAGCAAGGCCAGCTCGATTCCTGAGTTCGTGGTACTGGGAACTTGGGTCTCTGAGTGATACCTCTCTCTGCCATTCAGGAAGGAGCACAAAGCACTGCAGTCACCGCCCTTGCCTGACTTCTCTCCTCGTCCAGAAATAGCCATTTTCCATGGATCCAGGATAGCCTGGCTTGGTCCCCACTGTACCAAAGTGTGATCTTTGGTTTCTCAAGTCCTTGGTACCAGTTGAATTTCCAAGTGTGTGCCAAGTGACCTGGCTTTTCAAGGGGTTTTCCAATGTCAGTTATTAATGATCATGCAGCACAGGGTTGGCAGAGTATTAGAATTCATAGATTTGCTTCCTCCAATGGGTCTGATGTTATAAATCCTTCCTCTGATAAACTTCCGTATTAATTTCGTAGGATGGCTGTCAGAAAGTACCACAGACTGAGTGGTACTGAAACTTACACAGCAAATTGATTGTCTCACTTTTCCGGAGGATGGAAGCCTGAGATCAAGAAGATGGCAGGGCCATGCTTCCCCCGAAGGCCCTAGGGGAGGATATTCCAGGCTTGTCTCTGGCTTCTGCTAGGAAGTTTGTGGCAGCGTTAAATTAACTCGAGTCTGCAAAGACATTCTCGCTGTGTGTGCGCTTTCCCTGCGCATCTAAAACGGGCGTGCCCCAAGGCGGCAGTCATGTTCGGTTATCCTGACGATCTCGTTTTAACTTGGCTACCCTATAAAGTCCTCTTCTCCAAATGAGGTCACCTTCCGAGGACCGGGGGTTAGGACTCCAGCTCCTCTGTCTCGGGTGGGGGATAGAATGGACTGCAGTTTAATGCAGAACACATCTCAGCAGTGTGTACTTGCACAGTCTTGGCCTGGATTCAGTAAGGGGAAACCTAGGCTCATTATTACCTTCTCTGGGTTTCAGATGTTCCCTTTAAAAAGACAAAATGAGGGCCGGAGATTTAGCTCAGTGGTTCGGCCTCTGCTGAAAGATCCCTGGTTTGACCCCCAGTAGTCATATATAATACCAGGTGTGGTGACTCACACCCACCAGCAATCAGTACCACATACTACAGTGCCAGGCATGGTGGCTCACTCCTGTCATCCCAGCATTTGGGAGGCAGAGCAGGAGATTGCTGAGTTCAAGGCTTGCCTGGGCTGCATAGTGAGCTCAGGGCCAGCCTGAACTATAAAGCAAGACCCTGTCTCAAAAAAAAAAAAAAAAAAGAGATAAAAATAAAAATATTATAATTAAAATTTAAAAATTAAAAACATAAACATCTAGCCAGGCTTGGTGGCTCAAGCCTATAATCACATCACTTGGGAGGCAGAGGCAGGAGGATTGCTGAGTTCAAGGCTTGCCTGGGTTACATAGAGAGCTCAGGGCCAGCCTGAACTACAAAGTGAGACCCTGTCTCAAAAAAAAAAAGTGATGTGAAGACTGTCTTCTACCTCAGAAATCTCCTAAGTTTAAAGTTGCTCATCTCCTTTATCTAAATTTCTTGGTCCCCTGCTCAGTATTCTTACAACAGTGAGTGTAATAGTTGAAAAGCATTTGAAACGTGGCCTGGCCCATGCTCCAAAGGTCCCAGCAAGATTCACTGAACTGAAGGGCCGGGCGGCCATCACGGGATGATTTGAAGAGACAGGACTTAATGTGTATCCCCCACCCCCTCCCCCCATCACCCTGTGTCTCCGGTGTCCTCCGCACTATTGATAGTTTTCGGTCCCCAAACATATCACCTGCCAGCCTCCCAGGCCTTCAGCCTCAGCCTGGTGCTTGAGTCCTGTCTACCCTCTTTATCTCACCAGGGGAGCCATTCATGCGGAACTATAATGTTGTCCTTCGTGATAAAATTATCCTGTGAGGGCTGGGAAATCCACCCCACTCAGCGGGCGGCTCTCAGCTGACGGTGTGGCTTCCAGAAAACACGCTGGGAAACAACGATTAGCACAAGTGTGTGTTTTGCTTACATCTCCACACACAGACATTCTAAATCTGGGTGAGTGGGATGGACACCTAGCCATGTGTGCGCACACGCATGCGCGCGCCCGCACACACACACACACACACACACACACACACAACCACTCTCATCTGCAGGAGAAAACAGCAGGAGGGGATAGCATGCCTGTCTCCCTGCTGGGAGCACATTTTCCATCTTCTTTTTCCTTTTTTAACCTTACTCCCTGCTCACTGTGAGAAAATGTATAGAAATGGGTAAAGAAGGCACAAAGGAAAAAAAAATCATACATGTTCTTGCTAGAGAGCAGCAATTATTGTGACATCTTAGTATTTTTGTTTCCAGAATATTCCTAAGCCATTATATGACATGGTTGAAATCCTGTTGAGTATATTGTTTGAGTTCCTCTTGTTTTTCTGTATTTGATACGCTCTCAGCACTTTGCCAGCGCTGTCTCTCAGTGAACCTCCCAGCGAATATTATTGGGGAGGCTGGCAACTTGTTGGTGGGCAGAGCCCACCCGGTGGTTTTTCTCTCACACCGACTTCAGAGATTCTTCAGGCCCAGGAGGGTTGTGGTCCATAGCCGGGGTCCCTGTCACTTAAGGAAAACTGGCTGAGGAACTTGTTTATAGTAAGAGAAGTGAAAAGCTGAGACTCCAGTCTAGGACTAAACCAGAGCAACGTTTCCGCGGATGTCACCAGTAATTCTCGGCTTCTCAGCCGCCAGGATAAGTGGTGGGAATTGGAAAGGAGTCTCTCGGTTCTGCTCAGGGTCCTGCAGATGGAGAGAGAGCCCAGGGGAGCCACATCCGACTCAGGGAGCCTGAGTTCAAACACAGAGCGTTTCGCTCTGCGAGGTGCTCATTTGTGACTCCACAGTTTAAAAACAAACTGACTGAGGGTTCGAGTTTGTGAGTAACTTGCCCAAGATACTAAATTCACGAAGAGGCCAAGCTAAGATTCCAGTCCAAGCCTAGAAGGTTTAGGCCATACCCAAGGTGCTTCTCAAGGTCCCCACGAATCCTCCCTCCCTCATTCATTCATACCGGCAGGATTGTCCCCAAACTGAAGAACCCAGAGTGGCGGGGTGGGGGGGGGTCCTCTGCAGAGTCGCCCTCGGGACATTATCCTCTGTTTCCTTTCACTGAAGAGAGCTGCCTCATTCAAGTCAAGCCCTCTGCCCAGAGTCAGCTGCCACCTGGTCCACAGGGGCACTGAGCAGGCTGGTCCCTGTGCTCACAGCAGGATGGTTCTGAGGACCCCCAGACTCTAGGTCCGCTGAG
Source organism: Thryonomys swinderianus (assembly GCA_004025085.1). Taxonomy (NCBI): domain Eukaryota; kingdom Metazoa; phylum Chordata; class Mammalia; order Rodentia; family Thryonomyidae; genus Thryonomys; species Thryonomys swinderianus. Next base: position 9,783 of record PVIC010008813.1, read on the forward strand.
GCCCCTGCTGCAAAAACCTCTGTGGTTTCTTCCACGTGGTTGCTCCCTCTGTCCTGTCCTCCTGCCTTTGCTTCTGCCTGGGCGCAGCTCCCAGCGGCATGTCCGCAGAAAGCTTCTGTGTATGCGGCTCTTCCTCGGGCCGTGACTAAGACCGTGACACCTTTAGTCATCAGTGCAGTGAATGAAAGGGCCAGAGAGACACACACGGCTTTCCTAGGGGCTCCTGTAAATCAGGGAATTCTCCAGCATGTACAGCCCTGGAGATGGGCATTTACTCTGACAGAGGAAAGGAGGGACTTGGGGTGCTGAAAAAGAGCAGGCCTAAGTGAGGTGGCTGAGTGAGTGCCCTTGGGCAGCTGGTGAGTGTGTCTGCAGCATGGATCCTGCAGGGCCCCTACTCATGATGGGGCAGAGAGACCCAGAAAGCAAGAAAAACATCGACTAGAATAAGCCCGTCAGTACCAGGCACTCCCCCTCCACTCCCAAGATTCTGACAGCTACTCTGGGACAGGGCCTGGCAGAAGCATTTAAAAACTCTTCCTGCCAGGCGTGGTGGCTCACGCCTGTCATCCCAGCACTCGGGAGGCAGACACAGGAGGATTGCTGAGTTCGAGGCTTGCCTGGGCTCCATAGTGAGCTCAGGGCCAGCCTGAACTACAAAGCGAGACCCTGTCTCAAAAAAAAACAAAAAACAACAACAACAACAACAACAACAACAAAAAACTGTTCCTGGGTAATTTATTGTACAGCCACTGGAGAGTCACTTGGCCACAGAGAACAGGCAAGGAAAGGTAACGCCTCCTCCACACGTTCACTCTGCCCCCTGCTGGTTGGCTCCGAGCCCCTTCCTCAAGATCACTTCTAGGGCCGGGGCCACTGCTCACAGGGGGAGCACCCTCTCCCAAAGGCCCCATGGCCTTCTGACACCACAGTGTCCGGCGGGCCTCTGTGCAAGTGGTGATTTAAAGAAAGAGCCAGCAGGGCCGGAGGGTTAGCTCAGTGGTTCCGGGGCCTGCCTCGCAAGTACAAGGTCCTGAGTTCAATCCCCAGTAACCACATACAATGCTGGGTGTGGAGACTCATGCCCACCAGCAATCAATACCGCATATCACAGTGCCGGGCGTGGTGGCTCACGCCTGTAATCCCAGCACTTGGGAGGCAGAGGCAGGAGGATTGCTGAGTTCGCGGCGGCTTGCCTGGGCTACATAGTGAGCTCAGGGCCAGCCTGAACTACAAAGTGAGACCCTGTCTCAAAAAAAAAAAAAAGAGCCAGCAGGATTGACACAAACCCAGGAAGCCCCAAGGCAGGATCTCCTGGGATGCTTGCTAACCTGAGCATTCTTTGCCCCAAACTCGAGTTTACTAAACCAGAACCCCTAAGGTGAGACCTGGGAAGGTACATTGCTTAACAAACTCTCCAAGTGAATGTTGCGCACATTAGTTTGAGAATACCAACAGGAAAGCGTCGCTTCCTCAGCCCAAGGGGCCCGTTCCACACCTGCGTTTCTTCACACACACTCCATGTGCTAAAGCACACTCAAGAGGGGGAGTTGTAGATTCCCAGGTGAACGGGTCAGCTTGTCGGTAAGATCCGAGTCCTCTTCACAATCTCCTTCTGCTTAGTTTCCTCCTCTTAGCAAAATGGTAAACATTGCATTTGAATTGTCCCAATTTTTTTTTTTTTTGTCCTTGTGCTGCGGAATTGAGTTTTGTATAATGAACGGTTAACACAGTGATCTAAAAAGAAGTGAAAAAGCTTGATCATTCAGCGCAGACACAGCATTTGCAGCTGAGGCCACCGCGCTTGTCCACAGGCCTAGTCTATTGTCTCATGGTAGTTCTTTCAAGATGCGTGTGTGGTTCTCATTTGGGTAAAAAGTAGATATTCATGGCTGTGTACACACCTCTCCAGCAGCACTGTCATAGCAAGAGGGGAAGATACTCCTTCAGTGCCACATCTGGGCTTTGTGTAACTACATCCGGTCCATTTTATTGAAGTCTGATCTTTGTGAGGCATTTTTAAGATTTGTCACACGTCGTACTTGACAGTTTTAACGTCCTCCTTGCATTACTCAGTGATGGCGCCGGCATCCATCTTAATGAAGTTATTTTAATGGACTTTCTCAGACAATGTGTCTGTGGGCAGCGGCCTCAGAGAGAGTTCCACACAGACTCTCTGCTGTGCAGGCCTGGGGCCCTCTCTTCTTCCTTCTCCAAGTCCCCTTGTCCTCTGGGGATGCGTTTGTCTGTCTGTTGGGTTTCCCGTGGTCACCAGCAAGACTGGCCGTGGCGGAAACAGCCACGTCAGCACAGTGCTTTCTTCCTTTCCCCCAGCTGAGCACTCGTTTTCTTGCTCCTCGCCTTGGGAACCAGAAAGGGGAGCCCAGAAAGCCACAGGAAGAAGGGCCACAGACCCGCCCTGGCTCTCCACGGTTCCTTGTCCTTCTCAGGGGACTCGGACCTGCTGGGACTGAGAGCTTCTCCTCAGTGACATATTGAGAAACAGAGTCATCCCATAACAGCTCCATGTGGATTTGGGCCAGCACTGCCAACAGCTCTGCCTGCCAGTACTGTGTCCTAGGACCTGCGCCTTGTTCATCCCCAGTGCTGGTGACTTTGGCTGCTCTGGGCGTTTCCTTACCTGTGTGCCAAACACCCTTCCTGTCGCTTCGAACCATTCCGCACCCATTCCGAATATTCCCAAACCATACCTGTCCCTTCTCTACCCCCGTTCAACACCTTTCAGGAGAAGGAAAGGCGTTTCAGGAAGTCACTGAGTTTGCTAGAAAAGGACAATATAAAATTTATGTCATGGGCATCAACCTCCTTGACCCACCCTCCTGCCTGGATTGACCTAAAACCTCTTGCCTCAAGTTCCTGAGAACTTGTTTACTGGGAGAGACAGTCAAAGAAAGCAGTAATGAGATTAGTCCCATATTTTGTTGCTGTGGATTGACTATGTCTCTTAACGTTCGCGTGTTAGGAACTTAAGCCTCTGAGGTAATAGTCCTGGAAGGTGGGACCTGATATAAAGTAAATGGATTGTGAGGGCTCTGTCCACACAAATAGATTTTTGGTCATTGGTCTGACAGTGGGTTAGTTACTGTGCAGGTTTTAAAAGTGAGTTCTGCCCTCTCTCATGATCTCATGATTGTACTCTTCTTTCCTTCTTGCTTTCTACTATGGGAGGACATAGTACAAGCCCCCTCGGACTTCCTAGGTGCCAGACCATAAGCCAATGAACTTCTATAGCCTATAAACTACTCAGTCTGTAGATACTCTGTTATAGCAACACATAGCAATCTCAGGCCCCTGTGCCCCCGACGGTGGTTATCAGTCCTAGGACTGGACGTGGTTCAGGTCAATGCCCTGACAGTGACCATCCTCACACTGCGTTACCGCTGGCCTGGTGGCCTCTTGAAGGTCTTTATAGGGATACTATATGTGGCAATATGGAGACAAACATATTTTGCCAGTTTCTTGTTTTCTTCCGCACTTATACTGACTTACTTTTAAATCAGTAAAATAAAAATGAATTCCTTTTCTAATCTCAACTTTCTCTTGAGCAGCATCAGACTTACTTGCTTGGCCCAAGTTATCTCTTGTGGGGTTTCTACCTCACAAGGCCCATTCCGCCTCCTAACCCAGTTCACCTAACCTTTACCAGCTGAATACTAAGTTTAATTTTACTAATATTCCTTTACTGAATGTGTATTACACACCACTCAATGTCCAACAATCTTCCTGACTTCCTTTTCATTTTTCTGACACCCGATGAGTTGCACTGTATGACCTCCATCATTTTGTTGTTGTATTGAGGAAACAGGCGTGATTTTGGGTAACTTGCTCAAAATTCTAGATAAGTCACTGGTAAGGCCAGGGCCAGTGGATTTGAAAGCTTGAATGTTTATAATGCTGTTTTGAAGACAATGTGAGATTGTTCCCTTATTTCTCTGAGCTGAAGAGCATGGCAAGACCTATACTTCCCAGAGGCTGTGGGGACCACAGGGCTCTTGTCCTAGATATCAACTACCTCATCCCTTCTTGCAGTAGTGATCTCTGGAGCCTTTCAGGTCAGTTCTACATTCTAGCCTGAGGACTCCCTCTAACTTACAGCTCATTTGCCTAGGAAAAATAATTATTATAGCCCACAATAAATGAATGGTCTACTCCGTTAATGCTCAGTTGATTTATGAGCTGCACTAAATGCCAGTCGGATTTATTGAGCACCTGCTCTGGGCCGTGTATCTGGTAGGAGTCTGGGATGTGGAGGATACATTATCCATGCCTTGTAAGTAGCTTATAGACCAGCTGGGAAATGATCGAGTATACAATAGCCTAGGTGAGAGATGATATGATACAGAGATGTGAAAGAAAGGGATCAGGGGAAGTTCCATAGAGGATAAAACCTCAGGTTTTCAAGTCAAATTGGACAGGCTGCAAATCCTCGTGGTCTACTCACAGCTCTGTTATCTTTGCTAAGGTATTTACCCTCCCTTGCATGCAAAATGGAGATAATTACACCTCCCTCGTAGGCTTATGAGGATTAAGTCAAATGATGTATAGAATATAAACGGTTTATCCAGGGTCTATATAGAGCACTCCACGAAGAAGCAATCATAGTCATAGCGATTAATGTTTACTGAACATTCGCTCATAGAAAGTAAAAAAATAGCAGTAATATGTGCACTAGGCCTTGAAAGGTGATTAGGGTTTGAATGAGCAGAGAAAAGCTGATCAGAAACTCTAGACACAGAAGTGACACAGTTGAAGTCATGGCGTCTCAGTCACTTTCTTGTCCTGGGACACAGTACCCGACACCTACCACTTACGAAGGGAGAGGTTTCTTTTGGCTCAAGGTCTCAGTCTGTGGTCAAAGGCAGGATAGTGAAATGTGGGATGGAAGAGGGCAGAGCAGAGGAAGAGCTGCTCAGGCCATGGCGGTCAGGAGCAGAGAGTACAGGGAAGGAGGCAGAGGGAGACACACCCGTCCAGGTCGTGCTGCGGATGCCCTGACCAGGTTCCCGCCTAATAGCAAGTCAGCTATAGCACCCCATTATCTAACCACCCCCCAGCCTCCTCTATAAGGTGTTCTTTGGGGGCCACTTGGGAACTTAGAAGTTTCTGAGGGCCATCAGCTTGCTCTAGTGTCTGGGCACAGCCTTGATCGTGGAGACACAGCTGAAGAGAGGTGCTGGCCGGCCGGTGTGAGACCTGGAGGCGCTTCAGTGAGGGGTAGGAGAGGGCTGCGTGCAGAACGGAAATCGGCCTGTCCCAGGAGCTGGTCAGTCAGGCACTTGCTGGGCGTGGGGAGTTCTTGTGATGGATGGTACACTGTTTTGTCTTGAGGACTGGACGTTCCTGTCTTGAATCCATTCTTAGGATCAGCAGCAGCTGGTAGCTGGAGTCAGCTCGGGAAAACCAGCAAGTTCACAGGAATGCAAGGGGAAGGCTGTGATCTGAGAAAGAATAAGAGAACTGGAATCAGCCGAGACCTTTTGCCAGGGAACAGTCATAACCCATCCGGCAGCTTCCCTCAGAGGTGTCACCTGTAGGAAAATCAGTGGGAGACTAAGAACATATTTATTATCCAGCCGCTTGACCTCTGTAAGCAGTGATTTTTGAAGTTAATTAAAATAGAATGAAGCTAGAGGATTTATTTAGGTTTTCCCTCAATTACCAGGCAATATTGCATTTAAGCAGGAGGATACTATTTAGTCATTCAGAATCATGGTTTTGAAAATTACATAGTGACATAGAAAAATACCCACCATCTAATTTTAAATGGAAAGGGCAGGATATAAAACAGTATGTAATAAACCCCAATTTTCTAAGAAAAGGTAAGAAAGACCCTGTGAGAAACAGAGAGAATGAGAGTGATCCTATTGAAAGTAAGTTTAAAAGGGAAACTCAGGCTCCTAGTCTCTCCCATCCAGTGCATCTAATTGTATAAGTGACTTGCACGGGAAGAAGGGAGAGGTCCCAGAAAGCAATTTAGCAGGAAAAGACCTGGGGCTAGAATGGTATCTTTGGGTCAATCTAGAGCTCAGACACTGGGCAGGGCAGAGCTTTCTCGGGGAGCTGCAGGTGCGGCTCTGAGGACTAGAGCAGCCGAGTTTGTGTATGAACGTCTAGAAAAAAATGACAGCACTAGTTTTTGCTGTTTCAAACCATCCCTGAATTCTTTCTGTTGCCTGGGCCTCGGCTTTTCCTGCCTATTCACCACACGCATTCTCACCTGCAGCCCTCTGTGCATGTGCGTGGAGACCCTGGCTTTTGTTAGGGTCCTGTCACCCAGGGCACAAGAAGAAATCAGGATTCCCTGGGCCTGCTTTGGGTGGTTCATATCCACCCAGAATGCTGTCCACAGTCAGCAAACCCTGGCTGGCTGGGTCTCCAGGCTCTTCATGGGTCTTTGCACTAACAAAACCCACCTTACTTTGTTGACTTTGCCACTGCAACCCCAAGGGGAAAGTACCAGCCCATACAGTCTGTGAAATGACCCATTTCACTACGTGGCAAGGTCCCAGGATACCTTTCCAGCCTGCCTCAGTAGTGCCTTTTGTTATATTATACATAGACATTTGATTTAATCTCCAAAGTCAACAGCAGGTTTGTTTTCTTACAAAGGAAAAGAGAATGAAGCTTATCAAAATTTACCAGACTCGGGACAGTTTGACAGGGCGCCTCTGGGGTACCCTGGAGGATCAGTGTGGGAAAGAGGTATCAGGGGACTTGTGGGTATTGGCGGCACTACCCAAGTCTTCACCTGGGTGCTGGTATCATGATTTTCACTTTGGGAAAATCGAACAAGCTTTTCATAGGACTTATACTTCCTTACCACACTGCTCCCTGCCTGGACCCCATTCACCACACACCCCTCGTGCCTGGCTCTGCTATACCCTCTACACCTCCCACCCCTCAAGTATCTCTTGACCCCCTCCCCTGCTTTGGAGTGTCACTGAACCTGTCAGCCGTGGGCCCAGTGAGACTGCCTAGTGGGTTTGTGGCCCCTGGTTGTGTGTGTGTGTGTGTGCACATTATCACCCTAAGTTCTTGCTGTGTCCACCAGTGTCGCTGCCCAGTGCCTGAGCCCAGCACAATGTCTGATACCAGGAAATTCTTTGTAAAGGATCAATGCAGGGGAGGAGATGAAGGTGTGTAGAATAAAGAGGGGCTGGGAGAGAAGGAGAGTGAGAATAAGAGAAAGGGAGAAAGAGCTGTGAATTCTGGGTATTCTGAGGCCCAGCCAGAGACGGGGGCAGGGAGGACCCAGGGCCGCATCTTCCTGAGCGAGTAGTTTCCTGAGAAGTTTTTCCAAGGGAAGGCCAGGTCACTCAAGGACTGTGGCCTGGGTTCCTAGGAGAGTAGGGACTCTGAGCGTAGCCTGTCTCTAATTCTCTTCCGGCTGAGAGGAGGGTACAAGGAAGAGCTATTTCTCTGTCATTTCCGTAGGACACAGAGGCTGAGATGTCAACTGGAAGGCTTGTCCTGGCTGTAGAGGGAGAGCGGGTAGGGCACTGGTTCCTAACCGGAACCAGGACTCGAGAAACAGTCCCTCTTGGGCGGCGGTACCCTATCTGCACACTGGTTAGACACAGGAAGTGATAACAGAGGCTTCCTGTGCAGGGAGGAAACTGAACCTCTGTGTGAAGGAGCAGCTGTGGTGGGCCGAGTGCAGGAACCCGAGGGCTGCGTCTCAGAGCAGCTTGTAAAGGGAGGACAGGCGGGGGTTCTTTCAGAGCAGGAGCCCTGTGGAGAATTCACTGTTAGGTGGCACCTGCTTTATAGCCCCCGACTGGAATCTTCTGGAACAGACAAGTCACTGACAGGATTGACAGAGTTCCTATGAATGAGGAGAAGGATACTAACGAGCTAAAGACACCAAAAAAGCAAATAACCCCTTGGATTTGCAAATAGATCTTCCTCATATGCCTGCACCTGGGCCACTCTTATAGTACAGTTCTCTCCAAAGTGACCTGTCTTCCTGCACCAAACACTCCATCAAGAGACATTTATTTGTCTTTAAACCCAATATTCCCCAAGACTATTGTAGGAACAGTGGTTCCTGCTCTTGGGGAAAAATATTTTATTAGATGAAAGAAGACAAAGCCATCATCAGTAAGTCAGAAAACTTTCAGTTATTTTCCTTGAGGCATCATCTTAATATAGCCTTATGTGGGTAGGGCTTTCTAAATCATTTTTACCCAATTTTTTTCTGAAATGATGCCTTTCAAACATTTGTGATTGCATACCCTTTTAGTAAAATTATTTTGGGCACACAAATATATACATATTCATTAACCACATGTATATAATAGTGTGTTCTTGCTGAGTGTGATTAGAATGAAAGTCTAACAGAGTGTGGGCCCAGGTAGCCTCTAAACAAATATCCAGCGGACAAGATAAACATCATAAGCCCCTCTGAACAGGCGAGTTAACTAACACCCGGAGAAGAGGAGACTTACCCAGAGCATAAAGCCAAACTTGTAGAACCAGAATTAAGACCCACTTACGGTGGAACCAGCGTCCCCCACCCCCCACGCTCACCCACTATGCTGTTTCCCGGGGTGGCTGGAGCCACTTCTCAGGGGCCCTTGGATTCGGCCTTCTGTGATCCAATTCCCATCTCTTAACGGCCCATCCTGGTTTGGCTTTGGACTACTCAGGGAGTTTATGGTGATTCCTCCATTTCCCTCTTTGCTGACTGCATCCTTATCTCCTGTACTTGCGAGTGAGCCACCTGGTGAGGGTCCTAGACTCAGGAGGCATGAGCATCGCGCCTCCTCTGGCTTTCCCCAGCCCGCCAAGCAGGAATGAGGCCGAGACCACCGCCAGGTCTCGCCGTGCCCGACTTTAATCTGTTCAGCAATTTATGTGTCAAAAGAGGACGCTTGTTTCAAAGTAGAAAAAGCAAGGGATAGGGTTTCCCTTGAGTGACCACCCTGGACGGGGAAGACATGCGAGTGTGCTTCCGGGAAGAGAATGAGGCGTGCGGGAACGTTACTTCCCTGAATAATCTCTTGGTACTTCTCTGTGCTTCCGGAAAGCTTTGTAAAAACAAACTCGCGGAAGCAGAAGAACGTTGAAGAAAAGGATACATTTGGAAACAATGAAAACCACAACCAAGGTAGCTGAGCAATCCACACCTCGGTTGTCCGGTTGTCCGAGGCGGGTGGGGTCAGCTAAGCACCAGGTTAGGGTGGAGGGCGGGGGAGATCTTATTCTTAAAGGTTGGCATCTTTTCATATTCTTGTAATTTCATCTTCTCTCCCTCCCTCTCCGCCCCGCCCCTCCTGCCAGGGCCGATCGATTGCTGGAGTCACTGTTTAACTAAGGTGGAGTCCCAGCACCTGGCGTGCACTTATAAGGAAGAGCCCGAGGGGCAGAAGTGAGCACCTGTTGGCACTGCGTTTGCCCCACAGCTGTTCCTAAGAGACCCACTGTCTTCCGCCAGCCACTCCGCCACCCTCCAGCCCGAGGACTCGTGGTGCTGACTGGCAGGACCAGCTCGGTCTCCCCTCAGCCCTCTGCAGGAGCCCTGCCAAGCAGCACTCGGTCCGCCGCACTTGTGCAGAACACAGGTAAGGCGCAAGCAGTGGTCTCTCGGGGCTCTGCAGCGAGCCGGTCCTCCAGACGTGAATGACCTTCCCCATTTTCCAGAGAGCTGCCCTTGATGGCGTAGATTTTGAGTCCCCACCCCCAGGGGCCTGATTCGGTGGCTCTGCAATCTGGTGTTTCTGATTGAAGTCACCCAAGAACATGCTTTAAGAGCAAGGGCAAAAGATACAGACTTTCTGAGAGAAGCCTGCCAGAAGTTTGTCCAGTTCAGACAAATGGACGATTTCTCAGCCTATGAGAAGCCTTTGGTTTCTGCTCATTCCCAGTCGCAGCCTTGAGAGCATTGTTGACCGTGAGGATTCCCTGAAAGGAAAAATCATGTCTTCTGTATTGGCTTAGGTCTAGAGTTGGATGCATAGTAGATAATTTAAAAATATTGCTAAAGATAGAAATGGGCCCAGGCCCTCTGTTTTCTAAAAATTCAGTGTACTAACCACCTCTATGAATGAAGGAGAAAAATGTGGGCTAATCACAAAAGGCAGATAGATTCCTACCACTTTCAAAACGCAGATGATTCCTGCGTCTCCAGTGGCACCATTATCACATAACGGTGCACGGCTCTGCACCTGCTCAAGTCGTGTCATCTCTGAGACGTGGTGCTGGGTTCGGGGAGGCAGCTCTAGCTGTTCAGTTCAGACCCACGCTGGCCGATGGCAGCCTCCGCTTGGCCGTCCTGCCTGCGGAGGGAGGGGGAGCGTGGGCGGGCTGTTGGGGGAACCCGGATCGGGCCCTTGGCTGACGAGAATGGAATGACTTCCCGACTGGGTCACAGGTAACAGAGCTGCGTAGCACGACCTCATTATCCCTGATCTGTACATGGCAAAAAATGACGCGCTGCTCACATACCAGATACGAATGTGGCTGAGCTAGGGCTCCCCTGCACCTCATTTTGCTGCCACCTCCTGTGACTTGTATTTGGTGACTCACTTGAAAGAACATGTTAGAAGAAAAAGCATTATCAGGAAATACACAAATTATTGTTCTACCTACTGGCACTGAGGGTGCACTCTGTTCCTGATACTGCCCTACTCATTAGCTGTGTGACTTGGGTCGAAGTCTCTTACCTCACCGGACCCTACTTCCTGATCGCTACAGCGTGGTAGCCCCAGGGCCAGCCTCCGAAGATGTCAAGGGGGAAAGGAGGTAGAATGTAAAGCATGCAGTAGTACCAGTAGTACCAACACGGTGGGTGTTGAAGAAATTTTAGTTATTACTGTTGTTATTCCTTCGGACTGGGTTCACTGTGAGAGAAGGCCGGAGGCCAGATGGAAGTGCTACTGCGCAGACCTGCTGGGAGACCCAGTGCGGGGAGGGGATGGGAAATAAACAGAGGAAGACGGGAAACAGGGCAGGTCACTCAGCTGGCCTTCTCTGAAGTCACAGGTGGCCACTTGGTCCAGACAGAAGGGTTGGACTAGCTCTGCAGAAACAGGTCGGAGAGTAGCCAGTCAGAGAGAGGGGGGAAGCCACGGCACGTCAGTTTCTTCCGTCTCTTCTCTCTCGTTATTGCGGGGAGCTCAGTGTCCTGCACTGAGAAGCCTGTGCTATCTGGCTCTCTTAGCGGCCCCTGGGAAACCCAGAGCCTGTTCCTGGTGGCCTAGCACCTCATCTGAGTCCAGAAACAGTTTTGAGAGCCACTTTCCTGACGAGGCTAGGAAGACCGAAAGTCCCAGAAATGAAAGACGCTGAGAGAAGCCAAAGACAGGACATAAGATTCGTTCAGTCAAGTTGGAGTTGTCGTTGTTAGTGTTTTCTGGAGTCCCTGCGAGGCTCCGGTGTTCCCTCGGGGCACCTCTGTCTCCTATGAGAAAACCATGCGGGCTCCTCAAGTAGGCTGCTCAGGGCTGCTGTGCCCAGGGCTTGGAGGAAGTCTGAACACACCCTACGGCTCTCAGGTGCACGCACTGGCCATGCAGACGCCCAGGGATGTACAGAATCCAGGGAAATGTCAGTCTCAGCAACCCTTGGGCCTCTGCCTCCTAAACAGTGTTTCCTAAAGAGTCATGCATAGAAGGAGAATTCTGGGGGCTGTGGCTGAACACTCAGTGTAAAGTTTCTATGATGAATATTTGAGCTAAAGTTCCCTCCTACTCTCTCCTCAGATGGTGATGATTCAGATTTGCATATAAAGGCTCTAGAAAACCAAAATAAACTCTGGTCCAACTGAGGGCATCCGCCCCGCCCCCCATGTGACACCTCAAGAAGTGCTGTCTTGTACCATGAGGTTCTGTCTCTTCTATCTCGATTCCTGATTCCTGAAAGACTCTACTTTTTTCCTTCACTTTTCAGAAATATTTTCTGAATAATAAATTCTGCAGTGTAACGAGGAGTTGTTCGGTATAGGCAAGTTCCCCCATCTGCCAAGCCGATTCCCCAAGAAACAACCAGGAAAGCTCAGTCAAGCACCACCTTCTTGTCGTCTTAGTAACAAAAGCAGCTGAACATGGGGTCCCCGAGCAGGATCCTGACTGTTCCAGGCTCAGGTTGAAAGGAAACTAAAGGTCATTTTACCCAGACTCGGCATTGCCACGAGACAGTCTTTCTGCTTTCACTTGTGTAAGTCTATGTATGCGTTGAATCTGACAAGCGGATCGATTATAAAGACATGACAGGGTGGGAAGCAAAGTTTTGCTCCGTGCCACTTCCTGTGGTGGGATTGTGTGTGAGATGAGAGAAATTTGCAGTGTAACATAATAGAATATAACACGTGTCCTATTGACGCATGTGTAATGATTATACATATCCCACTGGATGTACCCTAACATACATTTGACCCCAAAACTGTAGCTTCTGTATGCATAGATTCCACCAATCATGGGTCAGAAATATTGGGAAAAAATTTTTCTCTGCTGAAAACAAACCGAATTTTTGTGATCATTATTCCCTAGACAATATACCAATTATTTGTACTAAATTTACATTGTGTTAGTTATTATAAGTGATTTAAAACATACAGGAGGATATGCATACATTATTAATAAACATGTCAGTCTGTCTAGTGACTATGCCATTGTATACATCTGTCCCTCTATATGAACATTACCATATATGACATGACTGAAATATATGGTAAATGTTTATGCTTTTAAAGCCCCCGAAAATACTCCCCTTCACTTTGAACATGCTTATCCTGACCCCCTTGCCACTTTCTGGAGCAGTTCGAGGAGTCCTCTGCCACAAGAGCCTTTGCCAGGCCTTATCAGTGGTACGGTGCGTGCTGCTGTCTAGTCCGGTCTGACAGAAGGACAAGCTTTGCTCCTCGTCCTCTTTATTAGCCAGACCTGCCACAGGAGACTTCCGCTCTGCCTTAAAGCCAAGATGACCTTGAAAGGTGAATGTTTTGCATTGATTTAGAACACTGAGGGTCTCTTAACCGTGCAACTAAAGATGCTCGTGAAAAGGACTCAGAGCATTGCCTTAGAAAGTGAGGAGGAAAGTGAGACAAATGTATGGCACTGTGTCTTTTACTGGAATACATTACCTAAGATTTAAACACCAGTTTTTTCAATCATAGGGACTTGAGCGTGTTTGTATTTGGACAGCCAGTGACTGGGAGTCCTGGGAACCCCCACAGATACTGGAGGGCTGTTTCCTGCTGCAGTCCTTACGCTGGGAGAGGGTGGGCTTGGGGTTTAACATCTTCTCTCCACACAATAAGCCCCAGGGCACCTTCGCTTTCCCTCTCTCCTTTTGGCAACACTCTGTCCTCTGACCGTGCAGGGCCGGCTCTGCCACCCTGCTCCCCACCCCGACACACAACCAGTCTGAGGATCCACCTGGCCAGGGTGTCCTGCCCTGCAGGGAGAACCAGCCACACACCGTCACCCCTGTAGACCAGAGCCACTATTCTGACTTCATCCAGATCCAGTGGGCTCCCCGGGTCTGAGGAAGGACAGCCAATAAGGTCCACAGAACACATGCCCCAGGTCTCTTAGTTGGACACCTGTTTTCTCCCTAAGGAGCCTTGTCAGTAGTGACTTCACAGCAGCTGAAGTACATCGCTAAGCCCCATCTCTAAAAGCACCAGCTTCTTTTCAGGAATCAAATTTGAGACATTTTCAGGATGTATCCCCTGGAGGAGGAGTCCAGGGCAGAGGCTTTCTGAATGAGCTGGCTCCTGGCATGCTCATGGGCTGCCATATTCCAGCAACCCAGAGCTCTGTGGAGCCAGTGCCCGTCTCCTTGGCTAAGTCACCCAGGCTGGCCTCTGGCAGGCTGGTGTGCCCAAGGCGGCTGGGTCAGGGGTCCTCCTGCTGGCTCCATGGTGGTTCCTTCACCTCTGTGCAGCAGCCTGAGTGGCACTGGTCTGGGCATCACTACAGACTTCCATCTGGGATACACAGTCGTTGTGTCTTCCTGCTGTGGCCTGAGTACTCAGCTCTGTGGGCGAGGGGCACGTGACAGTGACTCGTGGGGCTGGTGGCGTGGCGGGGAGCACCCCCCCCCCCGGTGGCTCTTGCTCCCACACCTCCATCCTCATCCTCACAGTCCCCGCACTGCTCCCAGGCTGAGCCCGGCCTCCTTTCTACCCCAGCGCCCTCTCTGGTGAGTCTCCCTGCTGCCCTCTCTGGGGGCCTTGTCTGTGTCTGACTCGTCCCTTCTGTGCTTTGTCTCACTTTAATGATAGGCTAAGAGGACAGGCCAAGAGGAAATCCTTCAGGAGTAAGTGGATTATCAGAATGTGGCCTCCAAAAGGAAAAGGAAAAAAAAAAAAAAGATCCTGGATGTGGCCCTCTCTGTTCATACCTTTGGGACACCTGCTGGTGGGAGCCTGGGTCCCGTCTGGGCTCACTGTCAAAACAATAACTTTTAAGACCTAGCTTGGTGTCCGGAAGCCTGCTTTTCCTCTGCCCCTCTAATATCCCAAGAGAAAATCTGAATTAGTTAAGTAGGAAATGCGTGTCTTCTTCATGGGTGGAAAACAATCTGTGCCCAGAACTCTAGGAAAATATCAAATATTACACACTGCTTTGGAGATGCATGTAGTTGTATTATCCAGAAAAGACATTCCACCTTGTCCATAGAATAGAGTTGACAGTTTGTTTAAGAACGTCCTAGCCGGGCGTGGTGGCTCACGCCTGTCATCCCAGCACTCGGGAGGCAGAGGCAGGAGGATTGCTGAGTACGAGGCTTGCCTGGGCTACATAGTGAGCTCAGGCCAGCCTGAACTACAAAGCGAGACCCTGTCTCAAAAAAAAAAAAAAAAAAAGAATGTTCTAGGCCTCCTTTTAAATTGAATGATACATCACAGGTCTCTGGGGAAGGCAGAGGAGGTTTCTTTTTTGCAAAGACAAGTTTCCTCTTCCTGTGTTGGCACAGATGAACCTAAACTTAATAGAAAGGAATAAAACGTACAGTGGGCTCCTATTTTATTATCTGCCAAACAGTATTAGTTAGGGTACATAAGAACACATACTCCTGGTGCCAGAAACAGAGTATCACAGTCAAAAGAAACTTCAGAGAGTAAGACTGAGTTTCTCAGTTGTCCAAATGGGGAAACTGTGTCCAGAGAAGGGAGAGATGTGACCCAGGCTCAGATGATTCAGTGGGTAACAAAGAGAGGGATGAGTCTGCTGTTGAAGGCAGTGTCTGCATTCTCTGCCTTGTGCCAGGCTGCCAATCTGCTTGGCAGCTGTCCTGAGCTTGGACCCAGACACTGGCAGGCGATGGACTGTTCTGTTCTGAGTTCTTGGTTCTTTGACACCTGCTTCCAGTTTGGGATGCTTCACAGCTTTCTACATCTGAAGCCGAGAGATGAGGTCCTTCCACATCTCACACGTTCAAGGCCCTGTGGTGGATTAGAGATAATCTCAGAGGGTGGAAACTACTTGCTACCCCAGAGCTTGCTAGGCCCCAGTCAAGCCGAGAGGAGGGTGTCCGATGTGTGCTTTGCTTGCCTGCAAGCTGGGGCGGGACAGGAGTGCACAGTGTGCGCTGCGACCTCAGGCCTCAGTTTCCCACTCTGCAAAGTGAGACCTGCATAGCCTTCTTCTGAAAACTACCTCAGGGGCCACAGCCCCAGCACCTCTCTTTGAGGACACCTGGGCTAGAAACACACTCCGAGGACCGAGCTGGGGCCCTGGGGAGCGCTCCCTGGGGGGCTGTGCTCCGTCCTCAAAAGCTGGCCTATGTGTCCGGTTCTCCCCGAGACCACCTTCCACAAGCTGCGCTCGGAAGGGTCGCGAGTTCGCGACTCACAGCAGATAGCCACGTGCCCCAAATTCTCTCTCCTGTCCTCCCTCTCCCCTTCCCTGCACTTTCTCTTCTCTCTCTCCTTGCTTTTGGCTCTCTCTTCCTCGCTCTCTCTTTCTCCGCTTGCCTCCTCTGGCCCTGCTCTGCCTCGCCCTCCACCCCCTCCTCGTCCCCTCCTCTCTCCGTTCCTTTACCTCACGCCTCTCTCTCCCCTGAGCCCTGAGGTGCAACTGAGGTGGTGGAGAGCGGAAAATGGCTCGCACCCCCACCAGAGAGCAGTTAAGTGCCTTATTTTCTCCACCCGGGTGGCTAAATTATTCTCCCTGTGTTAAACAGTGTAATTAAACACATCCACACGAGAGTGCAGGGGCCCTTCCCCCACTCTTCCTTGTTCCTTGTCAGCAGAGAGCGTCAGCCCCAGCCTTCAAGCTCTGTTAGTTTTAATTTGAGTTGTGGAATTAGTAATGGGTTTTGCTGGAACACTGTTGTGGGAAATAGATCGCTCCTCGTGAGGGGTTTGGGCACCATTTCAAATGAGTATTTGTTAAGGAGAAAACCGTCCCTTGTCGTGTTCTGCTACATTACATCAGATTTATTTCCATTGTTCTGAAAAACACCAGCCAGGAGAGGGCTGAGCACATCACTCCTGGGCAGGCAGCAATGCAAAGCTTCTTCCTGTTCCTCAGCTGATTGAAAACAAAATGCAAACAAAGTCACCTGGGTGGCTGGGATTGCTAAACACCGAAGCACGTCTGTCCTGCACGCAGGCACCCCAGGACGACCCTGCTTCTGTGAGGCCTGGGGAGCTGGAGTCCTGGGTCCTCCCAATGGCACAAAGTGACTGGTTTGGTGATGGGAGATTTGGGCGCTGAAAAAGGGCGGCTGAGTGGAGGGAGCCCGGCAGGTCAAAGGTGAGAGGGGCGTGGTGATTCTGGCTCCTCCCCACCACGCCCTACGGTCATCTCCCCTCCGCAGCCGGGTCCCTCCTTGTTCTGTACCGACGCAGGTCCTTAGCAGCTCTTTTCTTCAGCACTGTCCAATGAAGCAGCCACTAGTTGCATGTAGAGATTTATGTTTAAATGTAAATTAAATAAAATGGGGTCAAATTAAAATTCAGTCCCTTACTCACAACAGGCTTATTTCAAGTGTTCCATAGCCACCCTCAGCTGAGGGGCCAGAGATCGGGCAAGATAAGCACAGAACATCCCGCTCATGGCAGAAAGCCCTGTTGCGAAGCTCCCTAGTCTCAATCACCACCCCTACATCCGGGGCCTCGCTGTGCTTCCACACCGCGGAGCACAAGCGCTTCCTTTGCGTTCGCATCTTCCGCACACAGGGAGTATTAGGAGTCTCCACCAGGCAGCGAGCTGTGAGGGTCTGTGACACAGGGGAAGAGCTGGACTCTGGGAACCCGGAGAGACCGGATGCTGGGATTCCAGGGGCGCAGTCGGTGTCTGCAGCGCCCACCACCCCGCCACGACGATGGGGACCCTAATCATTAGGCTCAGATTCACGACCAAAGCACTGAGCCAGGTGGGGTACTTGAGGGGCTCCTGGTGGATTGGCTGTGTGGCACACCAAGCCCTTTACAGGACTCATCTCACTGCTCCTGCCTAGTACTGTAAACCTGATTTTACTGCCTCCAGCCCATTTTACAGATAAGGAAAGGAGGGTCAGATATACCAGTGTTCCAAGTCTTCCAGTCGGTAAGTGACAGCTGGATTTAAACCTAAGTTCTGACCCGTCTCCACCTGCCCATAACCATCATTCATTGCTGCCTCTTTTGCTCTTTTCTCATTTTTTTCTTAAGGGATAAGGCACAGCCCAGTTTTCCAAACTAAATACCCTCAGAAACCAGAGAAGCAGCCAGGAGACCTAGGACGAGGGCCTCACTGCGGTCTAGAGGCCTTTCCCTGTTTCAGAACAGGGCTGTCCTGGAGAACAGGGCTACAGGGCTGAGGAGGAGGGATCCAGAGGCTCTTCTGCCCGCCTGTCCGAGATTTTCTCTGGATCTCCAGCTGCTCTTCCTCGTGGACCTGGCAGCATGGCCTCCAGCCTGTGTTGAGCATTTGTGCCAATTAGATGGAGTTGCCACCTGCTCTAGGTGGCATTGCTGCAGGCCCGTTCTGATGCGAGCGTGGTGCTGCTCCCCAGCCAGGTGTCCTCGTGCCACTGCCGCTCTTCCATGGGTATGCTGAGGATGGTGACAGCCCTCAGAGTGTGGCCCCGAGAATGAACGCACGAGTTTGCAGGGGTCGGGGCAGCTTTAGACAAGGGCCTGGCACCATCGCGGCTAAAGCAATGCTGCACTGCTCTGAAAGTTGTTCAGACCTGTCAAATCTATCACAGTCTGGCCTATTTTGAACAGAAAGGAAGGCATGCAAAATTTTTTTTATTGTTGCTATACATTGTGATACACAATTATTACATTCATTTTTGGGGAATAGGTACATATACAGATGATCTCTTTTCTTTCTTTCTTTTTTTTTTTTTTTTTGAGACAGGGTCTCACTTTGTAGTTCAGGCTGGCCCTGAGCTCACTATGCAGCCCAGGCAAGCCTGGAACTCAGCAATTCTGCCTCTGCCTCCCGAGTGCTGGGATGACAGGTATGAGCCACCACACCCAGTATGTGGTACTGATTGCTGGTGGGCCTGAGTCACCATGCCCAGTATTATTGAATGAGGTTACCGGGGGTCGAACTGGAGACCTTGTGCTTGCAAGGCAGGTACTGGAACCACTGAGCTAAATCTCTGGCCCTCATGTTGTATTTTGGTCTTGTCTATTTCCCCTTTCCTCTTCCTATCCTGTCCTCTTCTCCCCAGATCCTCCTCCGGCTCTACCAGTTCTACCTTGCTGCTCCCTAACAGCTCTTTTATTTTGTTCCTGAAATTGCTTATATGTTACACTTTCTCGTGTAAGAGAAAGAACGGGATATTTATTTATCTAGTTTGATATTTATTTATCTAATCTGATTAATTATTTATCTAGTCTGAACTCTTTCGGAAGGATACCTAGAGAAGGAATAGCTTGGTCCAGTGGGATTTCTATTTTTAACTTTTGAGCGAAGTATTCTAAAGTGAAATTTAGCCGAGGCAGACCCTGCTCACCGCGTGCTTGCTCGGAGCCCTTTCAAAGGCAAAGATGCTGTCGCAGTGACGTCGGTGAAGTTGCCTCTTCTTGGTGTCAAAGTCATTTAGGCCTTTTATCCTGCCCTTGACTCGTGGTTCTTCCTTTATCATTTTCACTAAATGTGATGAAAGAGGGAAATGATCTTCATTTTCATTTTAAGGACTAAGAAAAAAATGTTGAATAATACAGCACCAGCGGCAGGGTCCTGAGGCTGTTAGAATGCTGGAGTCCAAGATCATCCCGAATAATTTATGCACAATCTCTGGGTCACACTGGGATTGTCTACAATGCTCTACTCTACCTCACTGTGCGACATGGCACTGTGAACCACACAACATCACACGTGACCTGTTTGTCCGGCTGAGTCTGGTTTCACCATCTCATGCACAGGGAATCAAGACTATCAAATACTTTAATATTAATATTAATATTTATATATATATCTTCCTCCAGTATTATTTACTAATTATTCAAAAATTTTCTTTGCTACTCCATTTCTTGATTTTGCTTTGAATATCAAACTTCTTAAAATATTATAAGAATCTTTATTTTTTAATTTTAAAAAATTTTAAGTACATATTTGACATACATTGTACTCACAGTCATCATAGGGAATTTGTACCTGTACATAATATGTCTTCTTTTTTTCCCATTCCCCTTCCTTCCTTTCAACCCTTTCCCTTTTTTTTTTTTTTTTTTTTGAGACAGGGTCTTGCTTTGTAGTTCGGGCTGGCTCTGAGCTCACTATGTAGCCCAGGCAAGCTTCGAACTCAGCAATCCTCCTGTCTCTGCCTCCCAAGTGCTGGGATTACAGGCGTGAGCCACCACGCCCGGCACTGTGGTATGTGGTATTGATGGCTGGTGGGCGTGAGTCTCCATGCCCAGCATTGCATGTGGTTTCCGGGGATCGAACTCAGGACCTTGCGCTTGTGAGGCAGGCACCAGAACCACTGAGCTAACCCTCCGGCCCGACCCTTTCCCATTTTCAGAAGCTATGTTTCCATTTTTCCTTCTATTCTTTGTTTTGTTGAGCTCTATTCATTTCCCTTCCTCCCTCACCCCTCTCCCTTGTTCTCCTTTCCATTTGAACATGTTTTCCCACTTCTCGATGTCTGTCCTCCATTTTGCTCCTTGTTCACCCTCAGCATTTCTCACACAAGAGAAACAGTGTGGTGTTTAAATGTACGTATCTTATTTGTTTCACTTACAATTATGGTCTTGAGGTACATCCATTTACCTGCCAATGACCCGAGTTTATCCTTCTTTATTGCAGAATAGTATTCTATTATGCATAAATGCCACATATTCTCTATCTACTCTTCTGTTGATGGGGAACTATAAAAATTTCTCAGTACTTTGGAAAAGTGAGTGTTAATTACAAAGATAGTTTTCATTGTAAAAAGAGAGCTATAAAATTTCTTATATTACATTTTCATAATAAGAGTTGGCTCAATTTATATAAATTAAATTTATAAGCAAATAATTTGCAATGTGTTTGTTTGTATGAAGAATTCCTGTGTTCTATAAAAGCCCCTTTAAAAGATTAAGATGAGTCACAAATTGAGAGGAGGTATTTGCAACATATATAACCAACAAAAGATGGATGTCTAGAGTAAATAAAGAATTCCAACAAATCAATATGAAAAAGACAACCCAGTAAACAAATGGGCAGAAGATATGAATATTCATTTCTCAAGGGGGGAAAATAAATGGAAAAGAAACACATTGAAAGGTGCTCAATCTTACCAGTAATCAAGGAAACAAATTAAGACTACAAGGACCTGCTCTTTACTTCTACCAGACAGATACAAATAACAAGTTTGCCAATACCAACAGTTACTGAGGATATATAGCAATAGGAACTTCTTTACAATGCTGGTGAGGTACTAAATTGGAATAACTTTGGAAAATAATTGGGGGTTGTCTTAGTTACTTTTCTTGTTGCTGAGATAAAATATTGGTCCTGAAGTTAAGGAAGGGAATTTTTATTTTAGCTCACCATTCATAGAGGTTTTAGTCTGCTGTCTCTAAGGTAGAATGGCATGGCAGTGTGTCCCAGAGGAGAAACAGTTCATGGCAGGCAGATGGCAGCAACACAGTGAAGTAGGAAAGAAGCAGCAGTAGCAGCAGCAGCTTTCTTTCTGTTCCACCCTCAGGATGGGGCACTCTTAATCCCAGCATCACACACCCTAGATCCAACCACCTCCTGAAAGTTCCACTTATGAGTGCATAAGGCTTTGGGAGGCATCTAGATACAAGCTATAGCAGGTATACTTCATGAATTTGAGTTCATACATCTCTACTCCAGAAATTCCAGTACTAGGCATATAAGCTGAAAATGCTCTGCACATGTTTATCAGGACATGTGCCCAAGAACATTTATGGCATAATTTTTTGTTAAGACAAAGTGTACATTAAATGCCTGTTGAGAAGGGATATCTAAATAAATGATGGAGTGTTAACATGTTTTACAGAAATGAAAATGAATAGAATTCAACTACTCTTGTAGAGCTAGAAAAACATTGCTGAAGACTATATAAGCTATGCATAGCACTTAATTTTTAAACAGTTTTCTTTAAGTGTGATTAACATACAAAGTGGTACATATTTAAATGTAGGCTTTGATGAGTTTTTGCATGTGTATATACATTTGAAATCATCACCACACTCAAAATAAGTATTTGCATTGCCCTCTAAAATTTTTTCATAATCCTTTGAAATCTTTTCCTCTTTCCATCCCATTTCTGAGAAATCACTAAACATCTTTCTATCAGGGTACATGAGTTTGTATTTCTAGGATTTTATATAAATGAAATCATACAACATGTGTTCTGTTGTTGAAAGCCCTAGACTAGTGATAGTGAACCTTCAGAGACCAAATGTCCAAACTATAACTCCAAACTCATTTATTTGTTGCAAAGTGCTGACACTGAAATTAAACCTGAATACTGTGATTTTAATTTAGAAAAAAGAAAGCTGTGACCTGATGCTCGGTTGCTGGGTGACTTGTTTTGTGTGTCCACAGAGGGCTCTGTAAGCCTGCTGCAGCACCTGTGTCACACATTCATCATCTATGCCCTAGTTGTGATATTTGTTATGCAGCCTGAGCTGACTGAGACAACTGTTCACTCAGAGGGGGATCAGGGAGCCCACATCTGCTTGTTTCAGACACCGATGCCAGGAACAGAGTTCATAGCTCCAAGTGCACTTTCTTCCTGCTTCTGAAACTTGATCATGAGCTTAAACACTTACTCCCAGGAAGAATTTCATATCAACTTCCAATCAACTCCTCCTGTGCTATTTTTCTTGCCACCCCCCGAGAAATACCTCACAGCAAGACAGACTTTAACCTGAATTTCAGGCAGGTCTTTGTCTCTTTGGTTCTCTTTCTTAAAGCAGCAGTATCTTGTCTTGGCTTTGTGTGCCGTACAAAGTGAGGTGAGAAGGGAAAAGAAGGAAACTAAAAGCCCCCTCCAAAGTGACACGCAGGAAAACTGGTTGGTCTTTTCTGGGGTACACAAGGGTGAAATACTGTCACGTTCTCTAGATGAACAATCCAGAGAGAAAGGAGGAGGCCCTTGGAGGTGTAGAGTGCGTGTATGTAGGAGCTGGGGATGTTGTTCAGCGGTGCCCCGTCTGCCTTCCAAGTGCAAGGTCCTAAGTTTGTTACCTGGTACCAAAATAACAAAAAACAAAAAACAACAAAAAAAAGTGTGTCTGTGTAGGCTGAGAAAGCTCCTCTGCCTGCCTCCCTTCTCAGTTCCTCTCAAAACTCTCCCTTCAGGTAGCCGCCGCCTCCAGCAGCAGTTAACGACCTGCTGTGCGTCCCTAGCACCTTTCCATTCCCACCTGGGCCTGGGCAGCCAAGGAGCAGAAGACAAAGGAGTGATCGCTCACCAAGTTTCCCCCTGCAGGTCCCCTTGGTCCCAGCCTGACCCTGATATGAGCAGGTCCTTGTCTTTGAGTGTGCCAGGTCACGCTGTCTCTCTCTCTCTCTCTCTCTCTCTCTCTCTCTCTCTCTCTCTCTTTTGAGACAGGGTCTTGCTTTGTAGTTCAGGCTGGCCCTGAGCTCACTGTGTAGCCCAGGCAAGCCTGGAACTCAGCAATCCTCCTGCCTCTGCCTCCTGAGTACTGGGATTACAGGCGTGAGCCACCATGCCCAGCACTGTGGTATGTGGTACTAATTGCTGGTAGGTGTGAGTCACCATACACAGTATTGTTGTATGTGTTTAGCAGGGATCAAATTCAGGACCTTATGGTTGCCAGGCTGGTGCCGGCACCACTGAGCTAAAACTCCGGCCTTCTGCATAGTCCTTTCATTGCTAAAAAGTAATCCTGATCATCATACTAATAATGATTAGGTACTGATTATTTCTATTTACCAGTCACTGTGTTAAGCATTCTGTAAGCACTGTTCCATCTGAGTCTCACCACAGCCCTGTTAGATCTGTAATGTTATCTTTCTCTCCATCTCACAAATGATGAGAGTGAACCTTGTAAAAGATTCCTAAAGTCTGGCCAACTGCTGCCCATGAAGGGACACTCCAGCTGGGCTGGGAATTGAGTCCCTCATGTAAGGATTTTACATGATCCTAATGGGAAAATGCAGCAAAGTTCTTTAGGTTTTTATTTTTATGTGCAACAAACAGCTTCTTGCTCGCTAGGATAACTACAATTTGGTTTCCATAAAAATAAAATTTCATAAAAGTAGCTCATTACTGGAGTTCATCACACACGCCAGTGTTTGAGAGGTAGGAGGCCTGGTAGCACTGGTACGGCCTCTGTCCCCATGCACAGGTGCAATTGGTAAACTCCTAATTCTTCAGTCTTCATTACTGGATGTCGTTACCTTTGCCTTGAATTGACAAGTAGTTTCTACCACGATTCTTGTTCTTGAATGATGCCTTGCTTTTATTTTAGCTTTATCACTATTTATTTAATTTGTTATGGTTTCTATGTAATCTGTTGTGAGTGGGGAGGCATATTGAATCGTTTGATCTGTTATTTTCCAAGAAATAGATTGGAAAAGTACATACATTAGGCTAAAACAATATAAAACCGCAGATAATTTTACCATTTTTTTAACCATAGGTTAAACCGTATGACTCCGATTATATTCAACTATTTTTAACTCATAAAAATGCCAATTTTGTATGGTTCGATTTATTAGTTCAAATGTAAATTAATACTCTCTTGTCCGGGAGGCAATTGGATGTACAATTCCCTCTAAATAAGCATGTGCAATGACACTTAATTGGTGATACTCTGACTCTGAATTCATGCTATCTAAATAATCTGCCACATACCATTAAAAGGTAACTGCGAGATAATTGCTAAGTTATTTTAAGTTTGCATATGTTTTCTCACATTCAAAATCTCGATTGCAAGTTCGTGTTCTTTGCTTATAAGTCCTTTATATATGTCCTTGTCCCTCCCTTTGGTCATTGTGGTACAGCAGTTGGTGGGACATGTGGCCTTGGAATCTTTTGTGCCACTTAAGAAGATGTCAAAGAAGCTTCTAAAGCTTCAAAACCCAAGAGGTTTTAAGTTAACAAAATGAATATAGATTCAGATCTGGGCCAGCCTCATGGGTGGAACAGGTGATGCACATTTTGGCAAATGGCACCAATTGCAACCCTGTAGCTACCTAAAAGAAGGACCTCAGCCTTCTTTCTCTTGTGCACATATCTGTCGAATACCTACTACGTGCTGGCCGCTCTGCTTGGTCCTGTAGGTCAAACAGTATTGAATAATGCAATGAACTCTCTGAGGTTGGTATGATCAGCTCCTCAGGTGAATTAGTTTCACAGGTTTAAATGCAAGCTCACTTTTAGAGAACCAGTAGGACCATGGCGAAAACAAACTCATGTGCCTGTTCATCATATCGCCTTTCCTTTTCCCTCCCCTTCATTGCATATTCGATTCATCATCAAACCTATCAGTTCTACCTGTGAAGTGATACTGGGATCTGTGCCCTCCACCTTTATTATATATGCTCTATGGGCGTAACTGTGTCTCCTATGGGCAGACGCAGCAGCGTGTAGCCTCTTCTGTGCTCCTAGTCTCTACCCATCCTCCTCACCCTCCAGCCCCATCTTCCTCCGTGCAGCACTGTATAGTTCACAAATCTGATAGGACGGCGATGTTCCTGTCACTCTGCACTGCTTATAAGACATAAAACATTCCAGACTAGTTTCCCAGTCTGCCTCCCTGGCCATCTCTTCCTCTCTGTCCATAGCGGCCCCTCTGGTCACTCCCCGTTCTCTCCACACCCATGACCTTGCCAACCCAATCCTCAGGCCCAGTTCAAATGTCACTGCCTACTGAAGGGTCAAGCCAGGATGTTCATAGAGTTCATAGCTCCTTCTATTTATTATGTCAACAGGATTTTGTACACATTTTAATTGAATAATTTCCGTTGAACAATGTCAGGTGGTTGAAATGTCTAATCCATCCTTCCTACTTGATAATGAGCCCCTAGGATAAGGATCATGCTGTATTTATCATTGTGTTGCTAGTGTTCAGAAGAATGCCTGGCACAAGTTCCATGCTCAATAAATGTGCATTAAATATTCAGATACTCCCATAGCCATTGGTGCAGAGAAAAAGGATGCTGAGAAACTACTCAGTACAGTGAATTGAATACTGAACGGAAGTGGGGATTAGTTCAGGCTCACCCACCGACTTGACTGTGTCACCAGGCACAAGGATCTGGGTCACGGTTCCCCACTTTAAAAGGTGGGGACAAAAGAGGGCCCTTGTGGGACTTATATCTGAGGATGCCAGGTCTTGACTCCTTACCCCTAAAAGTGTGTCTTTTTCTCCCCAGAAGGAAAGGACCTCAGAAGTCTTCTAAGGAGAGTCATGGCACATAACTCAGACGCTCTTGCACAGACCTCCATCATCAAGTTCAAGAACCAGGACTTTTACACTCTGCGGGATCACTGCCTCAGCACAGGGGAATGCTTTATAGACGAGACATTCCCTGCTGAACCTTCTTCCATAGGCCAGAAGCTGCTCCAAGAACTAAACCTTTCCACCCTGAAGTGGGTGCGGCCACAGGTGAGTGAGCCGTGGAGCCCAGGCAGCTCTGGGACCCACGGAGCAGCCCACCATGACACCGCCAGTGAAAGGAAGATAGGCCAAGACAAATTTCAGAGAAGGCCCAAACCAAACCAAAGGGAGAATGAAAAGACCCAGTCCCTCTGTTACAGTACTGTGGGATGGGAAGACCCGGTACCAGGAATAGGATCCTGACCGGTGGGTTCCAACCTAGTCTGAGCCTGACACCAGATTAAAAGGCATCTGCTCTCTCATAGGAAAAAATGGGAAGCCAGAGGTATTAAGGCTGTAATAGCTGGTCTTTAGGGTGTCTCCCCCTCCATAATTGAGCCCATCTATCAGCCTGTCACCTTTTTTTCTCTCCATACTGTGTCTCTATATTCTTTTTTCCTATCCGAATTTACTCAATGGGAATATATCATGTCAGTAATTTATACTATAGGATGAATTTAAATAATCACCTTGCCTCTCTCTTTTATATTCATACTCTCAATTTTGTAAAGGCTTGATCACCCATAAGAGAATTTTAGATATCCACTGTAAAATTAGGAAGATATTGCAAGGCTATATTCAAACTACTAATTCCCCTACCTCCCTTGACAGCTAACTGTACCTTGTAGCAGGGGGCGTGTCTTTTAACGGTGTATGTTGTGAGTAAAAGGCATTATGTAGCAAGCGACAAGCCTGCCCTGCCTTTTCCTTTTGTCCCATCTAGGATACAAGTCTTGAGTGGTGCCACCCTTACCCAGAGTGAGGTTTCTGTCTTTAGTAAATCTATTCAGCCGCATCCAGAACTAGACTCATCCCAATCAGTGTACTAATTTAGTAGCACGCATCCTTAGCCCCAGTATCACAGACCCTACTTCTGTAATCCTGAAAAGCCCTGCATATGAGTATATGAGGCTGTAGAGAGACATCTAGATATAAGCCATAACAATCTACTGGCCCCCAAGAGACTCGTGCACATCTCTTTATGCAAAAGTCATTTGGTCCATCTCTAAGACTTGTTAAAGTTCTAACAGTTTCAGCATTGCTGAAAAGTCCAGTTCCAAAGTTTACTCTGGGGTTTAAAATAGACCCTTAGCTGCAAGCCCTTGCACAAATGAAAGAAGGTTAAACACTTCAACGTACAGTGGCACAAGATAAACATTCCCAATCCAGCAGGTACAAAGAGGGAAATAGAAAGGAATGGTACCAAAGCAAATCCAAAATTCAACATGGCCAACATTAAGTCCCATACTTACGTGTCCAGTATCAAGGGAAATCCATGAACTGTAAAAGGCTTGAATGGCTCCACCCCTATGGCATCTTTGGTGGTTCCAGCTCTCGTGTCTATCACTTGGGCCTGCTTTACTTATTCCTTGCCACTCTCTGGGGTCTACACTGCATCTTTGGCTTAACATTCACAGCTTTACACACACTCCTCTCAGGGACACACTGCCTGGCTTTCCAGGCCTTCTTCTGAATAGAAGCCTTCCTAACTCTATAATTCTTGCATTCTGTATGCAATTAAAATCAACACTATACAGATCATGCCAAGGTCTTCCCTCTCTCTTGGCTGTAAGGATTAAGTACATGGATTCCTCAGTACTATGAACCTAATCCCTAGAAAAAAATTCCCTAGACTACCGCCATTCTGGGACATATGGTGCTCTGTGGCTCTCTTCTTAGAGCAGTCTTTCATCTTTGCAATTTTGAGGCTGCAAAGGGTGGAGTCCTGCTTCTTCTTGTGATGTCCTCAGACCATCTTTTTTATTGTCCTGTTTGTTCTCAGTAGCCATGTTTTCTCTGCTCAGTCCTTGCATCAAGAACTTTACCCAAACTCAGAATATTTTAAACCACTCTGCTGATCTCTTTGGTTTTGATTCTCAACATAGATCTAGCTAAACTCCCCCAGTAGTAGCCATACTATTGACTCAGTATTACACTATCTTGAAACTTCTGCCAGATTAGTTAGTCTACCATACTTAATGTCAGGCAGTTTCTGAACATGAGCAAAATGTAAGCACATTTTCTGCCAAAGCATAATACACTTGGTTTGGAGTCTAACAGCTAATGTAGTCTTTGTTTCTAACTGAAAACTCTGGAATCTGGTCTTTACCATCAACACTTCTATCAGCATTCTGGTCTTCTGAGCCCTGAATAGAACTTCCTATCAAGTCTGATTTACAGCCCTTCAGGATTGATTCTTTTTAACCAGCATCCCTGAACCTTTCCAAACTCTCCCCATAAGCAAGTTCCAAAGGCTTCTGAACCACATGGCTAAGAAATATCAAGCAATGACTTCATTTCTCTGTCTTAGTTACTTTTCTTATTATTGGGACAAAATACTGAACACCCACAAGTTAAAGAAGAGGTTTATTTCAGATCACAGTTCATAGAGGTTTCAATCTGTAGTCAGCTGGCTCCAAAGCAGACTGATATGACAGAGGGGCATCACAGCAAGCAGTGAACCTGCCTTTCCCTTTTATCCCATCCAGACTTTTGGGTGGTACCACGCTCACCCAGAATGTAGCTTCTGTCTTCAGTACATCTATTCAGCCACATTTAGAACTATGCTAATTCTAATCCGTGGACTAATTTTGTGTGTGTGTGTGTATGTGTGTGTGTGTGTGTGTTTCCTTAATCTCAGTATCACAGACCCTAGATCAAGCAAACTCTGAAAAGCACTCCTATGAGTACACGAGGCTTTGGGAATACATCTGGACACAAGCCAAAACAAGCAGTCTAGCTGTTTTTCCTAGAACTGTCCCAATTTTTAAAGCATGAAGTTCCATGAGAAATTTCTCAGCAATATCAAAATTCTCATAATCCCATGAGGACTACTGTTGACTCAAAGGAATCAGATAAGAACTATGTTGAAGATCCTGATGTCCAAACCTTATATTTATATCTCCAAAACTTTCTAGAAGAACCTAGAACAAGAGAAAACAGTACCAAATCTAGCAAACATATGATGGTTTTATCAACACCATTACTAAGCACTGATTACACGGCAAGCTCCTTGCCGAGCACTTTTATTAAGGTCAGATCAAGTTATTTAGCAAAGATATTTTCTGATAATGCCTGGCATGAGGCTATGATACTCCAGCAATGTCTGTCTGGTTTATGGAGAGCAAATTCCCTTCTGCCCTTGGGAAGCAAAATTTTAACATTGGGCTCTGGAGGACACGGCTTGCCCTAGTTGAGTCAGATCTATATTTGGGAAGAGGGTTGGTGAAGATCAGGTAGGGAGGGACTGAGATGCTACCCTAAGGAAGAGGTGGCATTTCCACCTTTCTCACTTGCCTTTATGAGCCACCTGTAGTAAGTTTATAACAGATGCTTCTTATAGATTCCATCCCCTTTATTATTTTCAGAAGCTGAGTCTCTTTTAGAAAGTGTTCAGTTCTTTTTTGTTTTCCTTACAAGGTGCTGAGAAATAGATGTGAGACCATATTTATAGTCTTGAGGAATTTATGACATTTCTATTTAGAAATGGTGAGAGTTTCTTATTATCTAATTCTAGCAACATGTCAAATTGTGATGTCTTGTGAGAGTCAGGATTCCCCATTACTCTCTTCATCTAAAACTTTACCTGAATTTTCTTATATCATTTTTCATTCTAGCACCTCTTTTAAAATATCATATTTTTATTTACCAGTTTACACAATTACCAAACTTACATTTATAAGTACTTTCTAGAGCTTTCTACATATCTCCTCTGATTTTGTGTCATTTTTTTTCTAATTTTATTGAAAAAGTGAAATTCAGACTGGTAATATGACTTGCCCAAGGGAGGGAAGTTAGGGAAGGAAGGACCCTGGATATAAACTAAGACTTCAGGCCCTTCATTTTTCCCTGCATGGACCTGACAGCCTAATGGGGACTTTGTTAGGATTTGGATGAATAGCTGAATGAATTAGTGACTATCTCCAATTGCCTGGCACGGGTTTCTAGTTTACATGTGCAGCAGAGAAACCTTGGATTGAACTGTTTTTGATGTAGCACAGCAGAGAGAAAAGCTAGTTACTTACCTCTTAAACACTGTGATGTCCTTGACTGCCAAAGCTTATAGCTGTGACTGCCAAGGACTTAGAAAAAGAGACTCAGCTAGCCAAGTCCAATCCCAGTAGGAACAGCCAACACTCACAGTACTGACCATATGGCAAGCCTGGTTTATGTAGGTGTTTTAATTCAGTGAATCCTCATGGTAACTCTGAGGTCTACCAGTAGTCCCCCATTTTGCGATGAGAAGCAGACACAGAGGGTAGAGTGACCTGCCCAAGTCATACACCTAGGCAGGGGTAGAGCTGAGATTTGAACCTTGGAGTCTGACTCTGAGACCTGAATTCCTAACATCATATTACAGTGGCACCTCAGTTCATGAATTTAATTCTTTCCACAATTCTGGTCACATAATGAATGGGATAAGAACCCAATCAAATTTCCCCATAAAGTCAACATTGGATCTAACCATTGAATTTGATTTAGTTCTCATCCCATTCAGTTTGTGACCAGAGTCATGGAAAGAATTAAGTTTATGAACCAAGGTACCACTTACTGTCCCAAGTAAGGCTCCATCAGAAGTGTATATTGTATTCTGGGCTTTTACTTATCACTAATAATCTTTTGTGCACTGACAGAATCTGATAGTCACATGGGTAAACCGGAATCAATCTTTCAAAAGTAGATCTCTCCGTTTTCATTCTGTTCTTCTTTCCTTTTTTTATGCAAAAATAATGGGGGTTACAAAAAGCATCTGTGCCTCGTTTGATTATTTTAAGAAGTAAATGAGTACAATACTTAGAACGGTGTCCCGTGCACTGTGGGTACTTAGTGAGCAGTGGCTGTGGTCCCTGTGATTAACCAGGGAGGGCTCTCTGAGGACAGCACCTTCAGGCCTATCCCCTGGCATCTTGGGCCTTTCTTCATCCAGACAGCTCAGCTTCAGCCCTTAGCCAATTTTAGCAAATGCTTCCAAGGGAACGCGTAGGTCAGAGGTAGACATGAGAGGGAGAAGACTCCAGACACCACATGCTGCGTTTCCCCCTGCATGGACTTGACAGCCCAGTAGGGAAATTGTTAGAATTGGGAGGAATGAATGAATGAATATCTCCAAAATGTTTGCTGGAAGTATACAAAATGTCTTACTCTCATGCTCTAAGTCCTACTGCTACTTTTAGAAGGTTGCAACCCAGTGCCTCTCCAAAGGTCTGGTTGGTGCACCTTGAACTTCAACTGTATAATGGCAGAGGAGGCACTGAGGCTCCTAAGGCCACCTGCACTCTCTAACCTTCTGTAGATAGTAGGGAAACTTGGTACTCCAGGGAACTATTAAATCACAAGACGCATCATACCTTGAGTATTTATCTTGGTTTGGTAGGTTCAACCATAACCAAAAAGACAGCCATGAGAACCAGCTTCAGGTTTCTTTACCTGGTGCAGAAACATTGTTTTGTGTCCCACCTCTCCCTCTCTCTCTCTCCCTCTCTCTCTCTCTCTCTTTCTCTCTCTCTCTTTCTCTCTCTCTTTCTCTCTCTTTGTCTCTCTCTTTCTCCCTCTGTCTCCCTCTCTCTCCTTTTCTTTTCTCACTCCTACTTTTCCTCTACCTTTTCATTCCTATTCCTGTCCTCTTTCTCTCTAACAATTAACCTAACTCACACTTGAAACAGAAGCTGATTAGCAATCTGCTTTCTTCTGGGCCACTTTGTTTAATCCCCTCTCCACCCTCCCTCTGCTTAAGTACTGCGATAACCTGTGACCTTATACTGAAGAGACTCAACACTCATCAGCTTCAGTGTTTCCTGAACCCGTGGTCTCACCACGAGATCATGTTAAGAATTATTTGTACGAGAATTTTCTGTATAATATTTCCCTAACCTAAATCTGCCACTCAGAGTGACCCCCTTTTAGGGAAGTTTTTATTTTGTGAATAACAAATCCCATCTGTCACATGCGTACGTGTGTTAGATGTTATGCTAAGCACATTGTGTTCAGATTTTCCTGTAATTACACTCACAGTCCTGTGACACTGTTATCCTCCTAAACAGTTGAGCACAAAAGGTGGAGGAAGGGAAAATCTTCCCCTTCTCTAGCTGAACAATTGAGCTGAAACAGAAGTCTTTCTTGTCCTCACATTGAGAACTTCGCCACTGTCTCCCTTGGTTCTCAGGCCTCTCACTCACACGACTAACTTTCCTGGGTCTCCAGATCGCAGAATGTGATTGTGGGGCTTCTCGGCCTATGCAAATGTGTGAGCCAATCCCGCATTGTAACTCTGTGATGATGGAGTTCTTCTTCCTTTCTTGTTCACTGCTGTAGCCACTACTCACTCCCATGCAGCTACTGAGCCCTTGAAGTGCAGCCGTTGTGACCAGGGGACGGAAGTTTTAATTTCATTTAATTTAAATAGCCACAACAGGCTTGTGGGTACCATATTGGTCAGCATAGAATTGTAGCAGTATGACCAGTGTATCAGATTGAGAGATTAGAATTTTATCTTCGCCCCTATTCTGTAGTGGAAAACCATGCATTTCTCAACTGGAGAATGGGAGAAGCCCTGGTAACCAGGTGACAGTGCCCATCGTGAAGCAGCTTCTGATGGGATCAATCACTGAAACGATTTGCTTTGCACCAAAATGGGTTCTTTGGCAAAGGAAAAGGTGAAAAAGTAGAGGTAGGAGTGTGTAGGTAGGTTGGGCAGATATCCCATCAGGTAACAGATAACAGAAGTGACTGTGCCAACAGCCAATTGCCACTGAGCCAAAGAACTGTGACGCCAATATATCAAAGCCCTCTAGGAAAAATAGAAAAGGGAATGATATTGCTACCTGTGCCAGCCTCAATCCTGGCCACTGTCCAAAAGGACTGAAGGGCAGGATGCTAATTAAGCCCTGTGTTCCCCCATTCAACAGCTAAACACACTGTGGGACGCTCATGAACAGCCTTTAGTGAAAGCTAGGAGGTACAAATGCTGTCACATTAGGAGTAACGCATGCTGAGATGACACAGGGACAATCGCTGGGGTGATAACACCTCAGAGACACAATTTGCTAAGATCCCAGGGACTCTTGCATTCCATGAGCTTTAGACATACCTAATAAAGATCACCCCAAACTTAGCCCGAAGAAAAAGCCCCACTATCAATACTTATCAGTGTGTATATTGATACTTTGTCCTATTTTTTAGCCTGTTGATTTTATATGTATATATTGAGATGCTTATTTTATATACAGTAAGTTCCCAACTTCTCCCTTTCTGGGAGAATGTTTAGAAAAGAGA
Source organism: Thryonomys swinderianus (assembly GCA_004025085.1). Taxonomy (NCBI): domain Eukaryota; kingdom Metazoa; phylum Chordata; class Mammalia; order Rodentia; family Thryonomyidae; genus Thryonomys; species Thryonomys swinderianus. The sequence continues at coordinate 43,051 of PVIC010008813.1, forward strand.
TATGCTCATAAGTCCAAAAAAGTGAGTCTTAGACACCTTTGACACAACTTATAATGTAAAGTGTAAAAAAAACCAGACACACAAAATACTGTACACAATCACGCTGTATGTTAAGCACACAACAGCAAAACTGTGACAGTATCCGGCAGACATGTAAGTTATTTCCATAATTTTCTTGAGTCTATTAATTGTCCTAAGGAGAGATAGGTTCAAAACTTGAATGTTCTTAAGTGAGGAACTTACTATGTATTCACATATGACTTATGTACATTTTGCAAGTATGCTTTTAAATATTGCATAGTATATATTGTATTTGATTCTGTATATGTGTTTAGACACTTTACTGATACACTTAGGATGTACTATGGCTTGGCTCGTGCAGTGGTGGAGACTGAGTCCCACCATCCATGGTCTGCAGCCTGGAGACCCGGGAAAGCCAAGGGTGTGAGACCAGGGCCTGAGACCTAGGGGAACCACTAGGCTAGTTCCTGGCTTGAGGATAGGAAAAATCTGAGCTATCAGCCTAATCCGTCAGGCAGAGAAGGGGCAAACTCTCCCTCCCCCCACTTTTTGGCTGTTCAGGCCCTCAGTGGATTGGATCCTGCTGGTTTGCACAGAGAAAGGCTGCTGCTTTTCTGAGTCCACCAGTCCAAATGCAGGTCTCATCCCCAGATAGCTTCACAGATACATCCAGAGGTAATATTTACCAGGGAACTATCTGAGCCAGCTAAACTGACAAACCATTCTCACCGCCGCTTCCTTCAGTACAAATGGGTGTCTGGGAGCCCTCAAAGGCCCGGTCCATCTCACAGAATGAGGAAACATTTTAGCTGAGAAGACTCACTGTTGGGGTGGCCAGAGAGCCAGAGAGGGCTCTGTGGGGCAGATGACTTGATGCCTATATAGGCTGGAACACATCGCTCAAGGACTCTGAACCTCCTCACTTGCCGAGCTGGGTCTGAGAATGACCTCATGAGCTCTACCTCTGACTGTCTGACCTTCTGACTCAAATAGCAGAAGGCAGGATTCTGGTGCCCTCATGTCTGTGAAGCTGCAAGGTGAGTCTGAGTCACCTTCTGGTGGAGTTTAGCCTGAATCCCGAGGACCTTATCATGCTGACTTCACCACTGCCCTGGTCTGTCCCAGGGACCGGCCCAGGCCAGAGCATTTCCATCTTCCAGGCACAGTTACCCATAGTTCTCTCTGGCCTTGTCTCAGGAAGTCAGCCTGGCTGACTGAAGTGCCCTTGGGCTTCATTTCCAGTGGTTCTCTCTTGAAAGGTGATTTATCACAGCTCTGGAGCTCACAGGATGCACAGATTCTCTGCCCCTCTTTGCTGAAAAAAATTCCAGTGTTTCCCTATAAACTTGATACTGACAACTTATTTCAAGTTTGAAATAGTTGTTTAATTTTCATCTGATTAAAATAATTATTCCTTATTAACAAATTATTTTGTTCCTTAACAACAGCTTTTGTTATTTTGGTAAATCACAGAAGGTTAGTGTGTATTTGCCAAATGCCTTCAAAGTATTTCTTGAAAGAATATAGATTTCCCCCTTTGGCCCATGTAACTGCTATTTCACTTTATTAAATGTCCCAATATGAGACTTATCTTTACACTCTGCAATCCTACAGCAAATCCTACTAGATGGTAGGCAAAATGAGTCGGGGTGTGTGTGTGTGTGTGTGTGTGTGTGTGTGTGTGTGTGTGTGTGTCTATTCATTCAGGTTGTCCATCAAGACTACACTGGCTTCTCAAATAGCAGCAGAATTCTTCATTTTTCTTAACACTGAAATTGTAAGGGACATAGAAATTGCTCATTCACTGAAAGATTGAGAGAAATCAGCAAGAAAGCTGTCTAGAAATCTTTCCAGGTTATTAGGGTGATATTTTTTTATTATATAAAATACTTGCCCAGTCATTTACTAACTTGTGCCATTTTAGCCATGTTAATTTCTGTCAGAAAATTATTATTATGTTAAGATCAATCAGCATTGAATCTTACTTTTAACACATCTGTAAAGCACATTTTTATTTCTAATTTTATGGGGTTTCTCTTTCATATTTGCCAAAGGGTGGGTCTAAGTAAATCCCCCATCCCAAGTAGAATAATTTATTTTCTTTATTAATCTTACTTTTTCTCTCATTTGCTGTATAACCCACAAATTGTTCTCTTTATCACTTTCTTCCTCTTATTTTTGTTCTTTTTTTAAATATCCATGAATTGACAGCTTAATTCGTGTTTTTATTCTGTCTTGTTTAATAATGAATGCATCTCAGGCTATGGGTTTATCCATGAGCCTAGCCTTTTTAATTTTGCAGATTATAGGAGGAGGGAATCAATATTTATCGAACTTGTACCCAGTCGGATGCTGGGCTAAGTAGTTCCCATCCGTTCTCCTTTGCAGAATGGAAGGGCCTGTCTGGTTTTGTGAGGCTATTGGGGCCTGCGGGGAGTAACCAGGAATAAGCAACTAGTGCTGGGCGCTGGTACATATGTCCGCCTCCTGGCTCGCCTTCCCCTTTGTTCCTGCGTTCCGAGCCTCAGCAAAGGAGAGGAACTTGCTCCAGGTCGCCAGGTCACTGAGGAGGCAGGTCGGGGCAGGATTCCGTGCAGGGTCTCCACAGTCTGCACAGGTCGTCCTGGGTGGGCCTGGGGAGGAAATGCGATGGGACAGCAGCGGAAGAGCTGGGTGGTGGGTCAGGAGGATGATCGCCTCTGTTCTTGCTCCAGAACCCAAAGGATCGCCACCCTCCTCTTTCATTCTTGAGAGTCACAAATCGCAGAGGCCCCACCAGTAACAGCCAGCCGCCTTTGAGACGCGCGGTTCCTTATTTCCAGTAGAAGAGAGGCGACAATTAGCTGTTATTAAAGTGCACCCAGGCTATTTTGAAACCAACCAAACTGCCAAAGCCCCACGAGGCATTCTTCACACTTGCTCAGGCAGGGGCAGAGTCCCAAGTGTACCCTGGCCTCGCTTTTCCAGAAGGTGCTTCCCCTCTCCTGGGAGATCCGAGGTGTGCCTCTCCGGGTGTCTGATGGGGCCACTTAGTTGTCGAGGCAGCCGAGGAGGGTGAGTGAGAGGGTGACACCTTACCCGGGGACGGAGTGTTTGCTGCCGGACACCCCTTGTTTGTGGAGGTCTAGCAGAAGCCACGTGCAGAACTCTTTGCTCTTGTGGCTGTTGAGCAAATGAATCCGTGGCCCTGCTGCTTCAGGACTTCTTTGTCAATGTGGAAAAAGAATGATAGAGGAACATTTACCAAATGGTGTAGACATGCCCCGTGGAGAGCTCGGGTAGCAGCTGGATGTCCAGCCCAGAGTGCCCCCTAAGTGCCCGGTGCCCCTACCTCAGGAAGCCTCACACGGCTCTTCTCTGCTGAGAGCCCCCCCAAAGTCTCCCATGCTATAGAATCCTTTGTCATGCTTTGTGTAGTGGGCAGGTACGTATGAGGGGGAGACTCAGGAGGGATGGGGTCTTCCGCCCCGGAGGGAGAGGGGTGGACAGAGATCTGATGACGACGAGGGAGCTCCTGTCCCATGGCTGGACCTGGAGTCCAGAATGGCCGTGTGGTTTTCTGAGAGATCCCATTTTATAAGAATAGCTTCACTCCTCTGAAAAACTGTACTACCTTATGTTTAGAAAAGTCTCATCTAGTAAGTGTATCATACTCATTTCAGTTTGTTTATAACCTCCTCATAAAATAGTGGCTTATTGGGACCAGAAGGGCTATTTGATTAAAAGAAAAAAAAAGCCAGGCGTGGTGACTCACGCCTGTAATCCCAGCACTCGGGAGGCAGAGACAGGAGGATTGCTGAGTTCGAGGCTTGCCTGGGCTACATAGTGAGCTCAGGGCCAGCCTGAACTACAAAGCGAGACCCTGTCTCAAAAACAAACAAACAAACAAACAAAAAAGACCACAACTCCTTATTTAATGCTATCTCTTCATGTAGTTTGCTTATATTTGTATTGCCTGTCTTGTCAGTTACACATATACCCCTTTGACACTTATTTTACAAAGAGCAGTAAAACCTGAAGCATGAAGCCAATTTTTCTAATTAAAATTTTAAGTACCTGTTTAAGAATTAAGCTCTATCCCTCAAAGACCAAGTGAATGATGTCATAGGCACCATCCTGAGACATGAAGGAGTGAAAGATATGCACAAGTTTTCTCTGTCTTTCCAAAGGAATTATC